>AYEL01091462.1:0-18791 GCA_000484575.1 Olivierus martensii
TATATGTTTATCCAATATTATGTAATAATAATAAGTAATATTTAAAATCACACAAAAACCTGTAATATATACAAATCTTTTATTTGTTGCAATTTTAAATGAAATTAAGCCATGTTGCATTATTTCAAACATATTTTGAGTCTCTTCCCCTTCGAAATTTTTTGTTGCATTATGCATGATTATTATAACATGGTTTTCAAAGCTGATCGGAGAAACAATTTGGATTGGCCAGACCTATTTATAAATATTAATTGTTTTTCCCATGGCCAATTGTATGTGCCTTTTCAAGAGTTGAAGAAGCAAAAAAGTTTGAAACATTAGAAGATAGAACAAATCAACAGAATTCTAAAGGAGAAAGAAAGATAAAGAAGTGAACATTTGAAAGACACGTGTCAAATAGAAAACATATCTATACGAGAAAGATTTTTAGAATATATTGAAGAAAATCCTGAAGGTCATCTAAAAGGTTATAATTTCGGAAAGATTTTCAGAATACGTTGAAGAAAATCCTGAAGGTCATCTAAAAGGTTATAATTTAAGAGAAATAAGTACAACACCATGAACTGCCCAAGCAACGCCGAGCATAGGTCTGCTAGTATACAATATATTTATTCAATTGGTTTTAATTAGTACAACTTTTAGTTTAATAAGATTAAATGTTAAATATTAATAATGTTATTTTTAAAGATAATGATAATAAAAACAAGTTTCTAATGTTAAAATTAATGTATTCTCCTTGTTTTGGAAATCTGTTTATATTTATTTGTGTTCTGTTTTTATTGTAAAATGCAAGTATCTGAGGAGGTCTGACAAACCAAATATTTTTTTTTACACAATTGTAATATACGAAACAAAGCACTAATGCAGATATTATATTCCACAAAAGTGTTAATAACTTAAAAAATAAAAGTACTATTGGCCCTTTAAGCAGGCCTTCTTCAGTTACAAATCACTTAAAAAACAGTTTTACAAAATATTAAAACAGGGAGAATACTTTTATGTTCTAAATGAATATAACTCAAAGTATGAATAGAACATAATCATATTTTGAATTGTTTAAAACAAAATTATTCTCATTGTTTTAATATTTTATAAAACTGTTTTTTAAGTGATTTGTAACTGAAGAGGGCCTGCTTAAATGGCTAAAAATATTTTTATTTTTTAAATTATCAAAATTTTAGCAGAGGTTTGTTTGCATTTATAATATTTAATTAAGAAATTTTTTTGCACATTTTTATATTATTAAATTGCTATTTCTTTATTTAAAAACATATTTATAGCCATTAAATTCAAAACACAAGACTGCAGAAATTACTTTATTTGACAAACATTTTCAAATCTCTTTTGGGACCATCATCATGTCTAATGTTCAAGTCTAATCAGGTCTAATGATGGCCCTGAAGAAGGATTGAAAACATTTATCAAATAAAGTAATTTCTGCAATCTTGTGCTAGTTTTTGAATTTACTGTTTTATAGTAGTGCAGAAGCAGAGATGTAAAGATATACTTATATATTATAATTTAATTATTGATAAACTAATCTCATTATTGTAATATTTAAAATTCTGATACAATTGTTAATGTGAGTGAAAATCTATAACTCTGATTTTATAACCATCTATATTAAATAAAATAAAAAAATGTGGGCAGATAAGTTGCACATTTCTTCAGTAAATTATTCCTATTAGCATTCTGCAAAACTTCTTGTCATTTTTTAAATATTTTTTACAAAAAAACATTGTTATTAAAATTTTAAAACAGTTATAAAAAAATGGTTAATTATTTTAATATTTAGCTTATTTAAAACTAAAATTCACTCATTAAAAGATTATCTCTGAATTAGAGATTGATAATAAAAAGTATTATATAATTAAAATCAAAAGAACATTATTTATACGAATATTTTTGCCACTGGCAGACCAGTTCTAATCTCTTACTTTGGAACTGCCCTGCAAGTGGCAAAAATATTACTACTTATATTGGAATTGGCAAGCCAGTTCCAAAGAGATGGATCCTCTTTGGAACCAGCCCACTGGTGAAAATGTTGATCCTTTATCTTGGAACAGTTTTGCCATCAGCAAAAACAAAAAAAGCACTCATTGCTTACATCAGAACAGGCCTGCCAATAATAAAAATATCCATCTGTTACTTTGGAACTAGATAAGTCAGTCAGTTCTAAAATAAAGGATGGACATTTTTATGCCAGTGGGCCAGTTCCAAGAGTGTTTTTTTTTTGTTACTGGTGGGCCAGTTCCAGAGTAAGAGAATGAAATTGGTCTACCAATAGCAAAAACATTAATTTTTTTATAAAATTATTCAATGTTATTTTGGAACTGGCTAATTAACCAACTTTAAAGTAAGAGAGATTATTTTGTCACTCAAACAGATATTTGGAATTGGTTCAATTTTGGGATTAGAAGTGGTAATAACTATTACTGAAAAGTAATCATCTAGCACAGCTATAGCTTGGATCAATGTATTTTAAAATATGCAATATACTAGTATTTTTCTATATTCAGTTATAAAGGAAAATATTAGCTTTTAACATAAATGACTTAACTTGCTTATTTGTAGTTTACATGTTAAATATGATATTTAAATTCTTAAATTGTATAAAATACAGTGTATATAGAAAGCAGGCAGATTAGTTCCTTTCATTATTTCTTGATAAAATTGTATGCAATTTCTTAATGATAACAGAAAAGTATTTCTAATTAATTCACACTTTTTATTGTGTTGAAAAAATAAATCTTTAATCTACAACAGTCATTCCTCTAAAAAGCTAAAATACACAATAATCTTTGTAGTCTGCTTCTTTTAGAACTAACTAAAAGAAGTATTAAATTTGGTATTACTTCTCTTTCAGTTTGCAGTTTGAGATGATCTCTTTGAATACCAAAGTTATTACTTATTCTATGAAAAATTTGAAAAAACATCTGTGCTAATTCTTTGGATAGTGGATATATTCTAAACCTACTATAAATTTTATATACGGTAACGCAGTAATAAACACAAACTAGTAATACTTACTAATGGCATTGCAACAAATTGGGATAAAAATCCAACAGCAGGTGCAATTGGTTTCATAAGAACCTGTTTGACAATTTGTAGATCTAAGGCACAACCCATATTAATGTAATTCAAAGACAATAAAATTGTCACAGATGCAATAAATGCAATTGATAAGGCACTTTTCTTTCTTGTAACAGTAACTGGTAATGATTCAGAAGAAATTCCTTTATCAGTTTTAAGTCTAATTTTGGTATAACCCAAAAATTCACCTTTAACCATAAAAGTACCGTTTATATCAAAACTTTGATTTTTATCAGAATACAAATTGACGAGAGCACCTGTTGTAACCTTAGCTATGGACGGATTATCGGATACAAATTCACATGTCTGTTGACGGCTATGATTAACAGCTATAGAATAATTTACTTGATATACATCGTCTTCTTTCATTGATACGATTCGTTTAGGATTAAACGATACACTTATAGCTGCGGTCAATTCTAATAAAAACAGAAGAAAAGATAATCCTAACGTTAATAGTACGACCGGGCACATTTTTCAATTTTGGAATAATCACACTCGACGAACTACCAGTTACAACACAACGCTACCTATGAAATCACGCTTGCGTCTTAAGAGTTTTAACACAGAAAACTTTGTGTGTGACGTAAGTAAAACGTAATGTCAGCGCATGCGTTATAAGTTTTCAGGTTAAATGATGAATGACCTTGAATATTGAATTTCTCAGAACATATTTGTGTCACGCAGAATTTATTCGTGTCACTTTACAAAAGCAGGAAAAATAATTTTCAGATAACATATAAAGTGCTAATAAGAATCATTAAATAATACGATACTGTTAATATTATATCGTCAACCGGAAATTCGGTAAATTCATAACATCGGTCTCCAATGAGGTAAATAGCAAAAGTTGTTTTTGTCCATAAAGAATAATACAATACTGAGAAACGTCACTGTTTAAAATATATATGCTTATTTTCATTTTGTATTATCATTTATGTAAAGTTCACAAATAATCATATTGTGTAATAGCTATCGAACATGTGTCAAACACCGTTCAATTTAACTTTCAAACGACCTTGCTAAAAAACTATTTTCCACGAATTATTTTGTTTATAATCATTTAAATAAGAGTTATTCATGTGATAATTACGCACAATAAGAGTTTGCATACTTTTAGACAAACAAACAATCTTAAAATATTAAAAAATCTTATAAAAAAAAAAAAATATTGTAAAATTTAAAAATTGTGCAAAAGGTAAAATTGTTTGGATATTTTAACGCATCAGAATTACCGCATTGTACAGTACAAAGAACGAACTTGTATAAAGCGCTAAATTTGGGTTGTTGACCTTTACGTTGAATAACTCTCGAGATATATTTTAAAAACTTGATTTTAAACCGCAGAAATTAATTTGCTTTTTAACAAATTAATTTCTGCGGATTTTTAATACCGTATATATATGACAAAATAATTTTTTTCATTATATTATAATTTGTTTATTAATTACTTAATAAATTTTTGTTTAAAAAAATTAATTAAAAATCATATTGAAGTTAAATTTAATAATTTTTAAAATTTCAATATTCGATAATAATTTAAATTGTATTTAAAATCTGTAAGAAATTAATTCAAATTTTTTATTCTATATAAGAAAACTTTTTGTTGAATGATTAATTAGGTGAACGTGTGATCATTCACGAATATTTAGTTAAGTCACACCCGTAATATGAGCGTTAATAAGTTTAAAGAAAGGCAAAAAAAGACATTCACGTTGTTTCGTGTGACATATCACGTAGGCTATCATAGCAATAAATAAATAAATAAAAATATATTTTGTTTAAATAAATATTAAATAGATAATTAATTATAAATATTGTATTACTTCGATTATCTAATTGCATATACATATAAAAATTTACTTGAGCACTGTATTAACAAAGCTTTTAAAAGTCATTGATTAAATACTTGTAACGAGAAAACTTTTAAATTAGGAAATTGATTGCAGCATTATAATTGGGTTTAAGAAACATTCATGGTTAATGTCATTAAACCATGACTTTTTCTTAAATCCTGATTCTGTATTAACTAAATGGATAAAATTCAAGGACATCCACTTTTGAATACAATATAGTAAATTTTCTAGTTCTGTGAGATAAGTGTTTTTATAAGATAGAAAATAAATAAATTATTCTTTATATATAATTGATAAATAATCAATGCAACTTTTGCAATTTAATATTTTGAATGTAAGATTAAATACTTATCTAAAAGAAAAATCTATATATTGTGATAAAGTCGATAAAGCCTGTGCAGGTAGAAAGCAAGTTATATTAGAATATTTTTCATCAGATTTCATACCGACAATTCCAGTTAATTTTAGAGAAATTTCATAACTTTTTAATGAAAAATAAGTAATATTATTTGTTGAATTATTACTTGTTATTTTTTTTGTCAAGATAGAATCGCATTCTTGCAGTAGGCTTGTTTAAATGTACGATATTTCCTCAGGGACGACAACTTTCTTATAGCTTAAGTAGCAAGTACAGTATACAGTAGGTAATTTATAAAGTTGAAAAAATTACCTTCTAAATATTTAAAATATCAGTTTTCGCGATTTTTAATTAAAAGACTAAAAGCTGATTCTTCAATTTTTTTTTAAAAAATATCATTGATTTTAGAGAAAAAATAAATTCTTCTAAGTAAATAAATTATTTTGCAAGGAAAGATGTTACGCAATTTTTTAAACTAGTTTGTATATTATTGATGTGACTATACAGTGATTTGATGATAAATTTAGAGTGGTTCTAGAAATTCAAAATTTAGCCTGTAATAGTTTTTCACTTTAAAGAATAAAATTTATTCCGAATAAATAGATCGAAAGATGTTAATAACTAAACTGTACATGCTTATTCAGATTAAAATTACAGTTAAGGCATTTATAACTATGAAGCTATATATATAGTATATTTTTTTATTAAGAAAATTATACTTGCAGTATATATACTGTATAAAACTCAAATATTTAGAATGTTAATAATCTTCAATTATTTATTTCAGTTGTTCCTAAGTCAATAAGGATAAATTTCTTGAAAGTCTTTTACCCAGAATTCATTTACAGCTGGTTTTCCTAAAGGCTATCTAGAAAGAGTATGCTAAAAAGGATGTTCCTTCTCTGAATTTCCAGGAAAGATGTCCGGGATTCTTTCGGACAATATATTTTATTTTCGTGGTTACTCTTGATTTTTCAAAATGAGAAAATAAACATTGAAAAGTATTATTTAAGCTAAAAAATTAAAATTTAAAAACACTTCTTTATTGTTATTTTTAATGAATTTATCTTTTTATAAAGCTATTCTTTTTTTGGACTCTCCAGTATTAATGATAATATTCAATGCTTTAAAACTTATAAAAAAATAGCTATTGAAAATAATTAATCAATATTAATTTCGCCAATTTACGAAAAATTAGTTAATTTCATAATGATAAATCAATAGTGCATTTATCGAAAACAAAATTTCCTATTCAAATCAAATAAAAAATTCATTAAATTACTGTATATAGGGATATTTCTTTACCTTAATTAAGAATGCTTTGTATGTAGTAAAAAATTTAATATTAGGTTTGATTAAATTTAGATACAGTAAAAAAATCTGTATCCTTATTCAAATCAAATAAAAAATTCATTAAATTATTGTATATAGGGATATTTCTTTACCTTAATTAAGAATGCTTTGTATATAGTAAAAAATTTAATATTAGGTTTGATTAAATTTAGATACAGTAAAAAAATCTGTATCTAAATTTAATCAAACCTAATATTAAATTTATTTCATAAAAATTTTTTTCTGATGATTTATAAAATTTAAAATTCTAAACAGATTCTACAACAGATGGCGCCATCTTACCAGAAAAGTCCGCTAAAAATGTATCATTAAACATAAGCATAAAACTTCAAAGAATATCACTTTGGATGATAACGTTAAATAAACATAAATTCTAACATCACAAAATGAAAAATTAAACGTAATCCATATTGTTATATATTCAGTTTTTTGTGATTTTTAGTAGATTTTTTTATTGTACTAGTACCATTAACATGTACATAAATAAGTTTATGTTAATGGTACATGTCTTTGTCGGTCATTTGGCCGCAGGGAAATGAATACTTCTCTTGATTAATAATCGATTTACTGATCCCATCATTTAGAAATTTTTCATTAGTTGAAAGCTAAGAAATAGAGATGAAACGAGTGGACCAATTTTCATCCCTACTCTATCTATTTGTGTTGTCTTCTCAAAATTTTGAGTAGATATTTAATTCTCTATTTTTATAAAAAAAATTTATGAGAAAGAACCCGAAATTTTTGGATCAAATCTCATATTGAATAATAATGAATTAAATTACAAAAATTAATTTGAAAACATAATAAATTTAGGCGATTAATTATTAATTAAATTATTCTTAAAAATGATATAAAATTGCCTTTCTTATTTTTAAGCAAAAATTATCGATAATATGGTCATAATTGATGAAATTCACGCTATGTTCTTCAATTTATATTATACAGGATGATACTGTATTTAATACTGCTCAAATATCGGATGCATCTCGTTACGTAACTAAAACTGTTCGCGGAATTAACCATTGTCGAACAGCTTGGGCATAGCCTAAATGCGTATAACTGAGTCCTGAACTACGTGATGTTATAGAAAAACTATACAAATGAAAAATAATGCATACATACATATTTTTAAATTATTTTTTTTTAATTGGCTATACGTATTCATTTTGCCCTCTGCCATCCAGACTCAAGATATTTTGAAATAATTCGTATTTTACGAAATTATTCCTTATCATCTAAACTACATACCAAGGAGTCTATAATATATATTATAGCCTCCTTATAATATATATTATAGACTCCTTGCTACATACTTATTAATTTTGAAAATGCTATGCGGTACCATTATAGCAAAACAGTTGTTTAAATGATGACAGTTCATAATATTAACACACTGCATAATATATTAGTTGTCTAGCATAGATTATAGATTCGGCTCTAGAGAATTGATAAAACTTAATAAGAGCAATATTGGAAATATTTAATAAGCTATTTTATATCTTCAAATAATTAAACCAACAAAAAAATTTAGTATCTGTCATGATTACATTGATTTCATATTAAGAAACTTTTATATCGTATATGATAACAAACTTTAAATCAAACGTTTGTTGAACCCACAATTCACTCCATATATTTCAAACACAATTTAAAAAGACTGAGCATGGATCACAGAATACATAACTACAGTCTTATACATAAAAATAACCATTTATTTGAATTGCGAACTATGGGGAGAACTTCTTTCATCCAATCAGAAAAAAATAAAAAAGTACAGCGCAGGATTTTTAAATTTGCGAACCTCGACTTTTTTAATCAACTACATCAGTTCTAAGTGGTTCTAAATCATTCTCATTGCGCCATCTGTGAACAATTATTATAACCCAATTGAATAAAGAAAATCAATTGTTTATTATTGTTTGGGCCTCTTATTCAAATTATTCTTTAATATAAACCTGTCATTTTTTTATGTTTCATTTCTTTGTATTTTTTTAATTACAAAGAAATGAAATTCAGAAATATCTGCGAAATTTGATATAAAATAATAATTATTAATAATAAATATTAATTTAAATTAAGTGGAACGGGAATAATATTAAAATGTCATTCGAACTAATTTTATTATTAATCCAGTGTTCAGCAGAGGAAAATATTAAGATGTTATAGGCCTCACTTCATAGGTAGCAGAGTATTTTATTTTGATAAATTTCTAAACAAATAAAAAGTAAAAGATATAGTTAAAGATTCGGTATATGATAAGTATTAGTGGAGGACTAAATGCCTTTCGAGGAATACTCCCTCTTCAGTAGTTTAAAAACTTTCAAGAAAGCCTTATTGTAAAATAAATAGTGGTCTTTTTGCAGAACAGAATATACAGAATAACTATTAATAATATGGCAAAATGTGAATTTACTCCAACAGTAGGCCTTTTACAGAGATCTTCACTTAGTCCATTATTGTTTGTGTTGTATATGAACGAGATTTGTCATATTACTGACTCAGAGATGTTAATTAAACATTAAACATTGAAATCCATGAAGATGCGAAGTATGTCATCTGATCTGTCGAAAAATTTTCATATTTGTTATATATCAGACAAATTCAGTAAAACGTGCACTATGTAGAATTCCTGATGCCTCGAACGAGTCGAAGTTACTGCTGAAGTTGTACTAGTATTAATTGGTTTCTTTGTTATTAATACAGAAATGAATCAGTTGGATATACAGTATAAATTTAAAAAATGTGAAATTACTATTCATATGAAAATGTAATACAGTAAGGACCCTTCATAGATTCACAAAAACTGCACAGATCGTAACTAGACATGTTGCAGATGAGTTTCCAAAAGAACCAGATGTTCTGTCAAGCATGAAGCTATAACAGAACTGGAGTGGAATGAACTGAAGCTATTATGTAACCACTTGAAGCCAATTTTTTCCATTACCAACCTAGTACTGCAAGTCTTATATTTATATAAACAAATTTATTATTCCATTTTAATTTTGTTTTTCTTATTTTGAAATTCTAATGCATTTTTTATACCTTTAAGTTTTATTAATCTTACATATTGATAGTTGAAACGTTTTAAAATTATGTAAAATTATAAAAAACTTATTTTAAAACTTATAAAACACAAAAACAGGTTTCGGGAATTGTCAACTCAAATATTGCTAAATAAAATTTAATGAATGATTTGTTCAGTACATTTTCTCCAAATATACTGAACAAAAGAATTGGAATTTTGTTGCTTTCCATCCATTTCCTCTTGATACAGCTTTTCCCCATACTCCAATCATATTTTTTGGAAATCTAAAAAGATATAAAGAATTATTTTTATCCAATCTTAAATAATTATTTCACAGCAATATATTGATTGAAAACATTTATTTTCGATTATAGAGCAACATTCTGATGCCTCTCTGGAAATGATATCTATTATAATTACTTTTCGTGTTTAAAAATAATTTGGTAGTTGCTGGGCATTAAGTATTCGTCAGTATTCCTGTATTAATTTCAAAATTGTATATTATACCTATAAATTATTCTGGATAATGTGAGAAATGGATATAATTATTACTTCAGTACGTATACCAAATGTCTTAATACGTATACCAAATTGTTTTAGCTAAGTAATTTTGTAAAAATCCAATAATAGTAATGCAGGTAAGTTATCTGTTGCCCCTTTCCTTGACACTTAGCGCCATCTATTGATATTTATTGTCATAAAATAAAAATTTTGACACTTAGCGCCATCTATTGATATTTATTGTCAAAAATGAATATAAAATTGTAATATATAAAATCAATTTCTAATAATCAATACCTGTCTGTCACGGAATTTAAGCAAAAAAATTTTAACAAAAGTTATTTCATAAAAATCCATTTAGCCGTTCTTGCGTTCGTTATAACCGAACATACGCTCTCAGGCATTTCAGATTTATAATATATGGATATATATGAATAAATAAAATGCTGTGAAATATTCAGTTTTAATTCCATCTACAAAAATCTCGGGAAATCCGGGAAAAGAACATTTTTTATCCCGGAATTCCGGATTACCGAAATTCGGGAATAGGACAATCCCTAGTCCACACGCTTCCATCTGACCGACGATGGTCAAATGTTAATCGTACTGTGGTTCACAGGCTGTGAAGCCAGTTTCAAAATTCTCAAGCAGATCCCGAAGTGCAATGATAGATTATAAAGGGCTATTAGTACAGTGAATAACTGCTATCTTCGATTATCAACTCGGAATAGAAGCGCTACTCCACACATCTAATACTTGTCCCCAGAGGTGGACCGTTAACTTTGGGGCCCTGGGCTAACATTGTTTGGGGGCCTACTAACGGTAGGCAAATTAACCTAACAGTGAGAGCTACGCTAAACTAACATGCTTTAGAGAAGCTAGATTTGCACTCCGATTCACATTGCCACATTATTTGCATAATTGACAAATGACAAAGTATATTTTGATTTCACCGACTGCCAACAGAGCTGATAGAAGACAGAGCCGTATTTACTATTTTACTGTCATTTAAAACATTGATATTTGATATTTTATTCAAATCCAATAGTGTTGCAAACCAACGATTTCAACCTTATCTAGGTACGAAAAATTTTGTATAATTTATTTTTTCTTAAATTTTTAATTTAAATTGTTTTTATTTTATTTTTTACTGCAAAGGGGGCCCTTTGATTGAACGGGACCCTGGGCTGCAGCCCATAAAGACCATGCCTAAATCCACCCGTTTGTCCCTGCTACGGCTACAGCTACGCTGGTTTCTGCTATAGGTACTACTATCGCTCATGCGCAATATCTAATGACGACATTTCCATTCCAGAAAACTAATTTCAGATTGTTTTGGTAATAGCTGTTGCCACCTTCCTCTCAGGTAGAGTATCAAGTAGAAGAATGAAACAAGCTCACAGGTTGCCCATCCTGCGGATGGGTCAGCCGGATTGTGGAGGACAGGGATGGCTGGGTCCAGACCCTATGATAAATATAATTTTTTAAATTAATTGTAGAATTTTTTAGATAATTATTATGCATAATTATCGTCTGAGAAATAAGTTAATGACGTAACTTACCCACCAGCAAGCAAAACATTCCAGACCAAGGAGGTTACAGGAGACGCCCTAAGCATACTTTAATACAGTCAACTTTGAAGCCTCCCTTTTGATTTTAATAAAAAATAACTAAACTGATATTTAAATAAATTATCATATTATAATTTTAAGTAAAATGCCAGATAATATGAAGCTGTAATTCAATTTATGCAGCTATCATATTTTTACATTATAAAAATTAATTAATACAGCTACTAAAAATTATGCAAAACATTCTGATAAATCTTAATTTTTAATTTATATGATTGATATAAACACAGAAAATTCTAATTTAAATAAGTTTAATAAATTTAGTTCTGCTTATAGTCTCCACAAATGTGGTGCACAAGAAATTTTCAGGAATGCACTTTTTTCTCATCATGATATATAATGTATGTCTGTTGTATGGATATGTGCTATTTTCTTTATTGATAAATTAAATGAACAATTAAAAAAAATTCGGCATCTGCTGGCTTATGCAATGGAATATCTGAAGTTTCTTAATGTCCATTCCATTATTTTTATGGGGATAACTGAATGATTTTTACAATTGATACTTTAAAGTTTGCTTTAGTAATATTTTCTATTAATGGCTTCATCTATTATATCTATTATTTTTTTCTATTAATATTGCAAGATTATTAATGGCTTCATCTATTATATCTATTATTTTTTTTTATTAATATTGCAAGATGAATAATTTGAATATGCAATTTACTTCATTTTAAATGCTTGCTTATTATATAATATTAATGTATAAATTATTAATATTTTTCATTCGTTTTTAAACTTTGCTTAGTTATTAAATTTATTGTAAAATAGTTATCAATTAGATGTTCAATGAAAAAATCAAATAGAAAGTAGTTTCATTTTTTTTTCACTTGTGAATTATAACATTTAAAGTAAATTTAGAATTGAAATATTATAAAAAATAGTTCACTTGTCTATCTTTGAATTAATCTATCAATAAATCAATTTCATAGCATTCAAAACAGAAAAAAACAGTAATCAGGCCTTTTAATCTAAAATTCTAATTAGTAATGCTTTTTATTTTAAAAGCAAATTATATTGCAAAAGTCAAGAATTACAGTTACTTTTAAAATGATGTAAGAACTTTCAATGTTATTTCAAATCATCTTCGGTTATGGAATTAAACAATATAGTGGTACCTTGATATACATCCTGTTTGGATGTGAAAATTTTTGCTTGGTATATGACCTTTGTTTGGAATATGACTGACTCGCGTGCTAGAACTTGTATGAGTCCGTTGTGTGTTCTCTTAAAAAGCACATTTCTTATATAAAAATTATAACAAGTCGTAATAGCAATGTCTGTCATATTTCCAAAACATCCTGAGAAGGCAGAAGTTCTTTGGACAGATTTTTAGTAAAATTCAAACCTGATGAGCCTAAACAAAGTCCAAGTAGGGAAAGAGAGAGAAAATAGAAAGAGAGAAAAAACATCATAATTTCAAATTCCTAAAGTTTTATTGGAAGTGGATTCTCCTTGCAAACAATAACATCTCCTCCTCCCTTCTCAGCACCTAGTAGGCACTCAACTCTTCTCAGCAAAGTAGTGAGGTTAAATTTACATTTATTTCATCTACTGTAACTGCTTTTGTATTTATGCATTTTAGTAATAAGAAGTGTTTAAATTATTTTATATAACCCCATCAATGTATATGCCAATAACAATAGATTTTTTCCATGGGAACAGATTAGTAATTTTCCCTTTATTTCTTATGGGAAAAATTTGTTTGGTATACGTCCTGTTTGGTATAAGTCCAAGGATCTGGAACGGATTAAGCACGTATACCGAGGTACCACTGTAATGAAAATTATACTTTTGATTATTCATTAATCATCTTCAACTACATACAAATAAATATAATCGATTCTGCTTAATTGGGCCAAATCTCAAATAACGGAAACCAAATTAATAAACTAATACATAATTTAAATGCTTAATTAGGATAACTTTTTGCTTAATTGGGACAGTAGCAGAAAAGAAGTTTAGTAATTTTTGACTTATTTTAGGGATTTTTCGAAAGTACGTCAACACTAAGTACACTGATATTTGGCAACACTAGCATGATGTGAATCAGTTATCTATCGTTGTGCATCTGGCAAGTATGAGTGTGCTTAAGAGTCTATGTTACTGTATCTAATGATATTCGTTTACAGTATCAGTTTTATTAAAAATTTTTAAATCTTTGCCAAGATGCCAAGAAATGATTTTACACTTTGAATAAAATTGCTTTGCTGGATAAAATTAAAAGCCACCGTAGACTCGTTGAAATAAACCAAACTCAAAAACTGCTTTGCTGGATAAAATTAAAAGCCAGCCTTTTAATACAAGCCATCGATTCATTGCTGAATAAAATTAGAAGCCAGCCATTTAATACAAGCTATCGTAGATTCCTGAATATTTGCCAAGATGCCAAGAAATGATTTTACACTTTCAAGTAAAATTGCTGGGCTGGATAAAATTAAAAGCCAGCCATTTAATATAAGCTCATTGTAGATTTGCTGATATAACTGATGTACCAAAATGAAAAGACAAAATACAGACTACACTTGAAATGCATTTTTGCAGAATTAAAATTTGAAATTGTAAAATTTATCATGTATGTACTGTATTATTTTTTCTTCACTATTTATAGTACAAATATTTTTTGTATTTTGGTTTAATAAAACATTAAAATAGGTATTTAATTATTATTTTTTTACCTACATATTACATATTTTATTTTAGAATTTATTATTAGTTCATTTAATTGGGGCAGCTGCTTAACTGGGCCAAAATGGATTAGTCCCAATATGTCCAAATTAAGTGGAATTACTGTATACATTGATAAGATACAAAATAAAATGTACAAAATTCAAATTAATTCTTGATTACAAAAGTTTTCTAGAATTCTTCGAATAAAAATTTCTGAAAACTTTTGTAATCAAAAATTAATTTGAATTATGTATAGATAGTTCTCAATTTATGACAAAATAGTCTTGCCTTGACTTATGACCAACTTGAACATATGACAATGATATCATCAATAAATTCTATTATTGACCAATGCAACCAACCTGGGTTCAATTCCCTGATCCAATGTATAGAAAGCATTCTTTTTGTCTGGTTCTTGTATTTTTTGTGTTCATTAAATTTATTATGATAGAGTGGAGTCTAATAATAAATATTGGTAATGGGCAATCCATAAATTTTCAGCATTTCAGACTTCTGACCATTTCAAATTTATGATGGCTTGGTACAAAGTTCTTGAAATTGAATTCTATCATAAATTGATGATGACCTATATTCTATTTTATATCTTATCGGTGTATATATATTTGTACATAGTTGAAAATGGTTAATGAATAACCAAAAATATTACTTACTAGAATTTTAAATTAAAAAGATTGTGTAACTGTTTTTTGTGCTTTGAATGTTATAATTGTTTTTAAATAATTATTTATTACTTTTAGCACAAACTAATATAATTACTTCAACATTATTTTGACTAAGAAATAAAAAATAAATTGTAATATTAAAACATTTTATAATTTAAACTCTGGTAACTACTACAAATATATTGCTATCTAGTAATATTTTGTTTATAAGATGATTAGTTGAGAAATTTAAATAATACAATACAGTGGGTGATCGGTTAACAAACATAATCCGTTCCAAGAAAATGTTCGTTATCCGAATTGTTCGTTAACCGATCATCGATTTACCATAGGTTTTAATGGGAATTTGATTAATTCGTTCCGGAGACCCAAAAAAACATAGTAAGAAATTATATAATTTTTTATTTATGTTTATTTATATGTAATAACAATAATATATACATACATAGTCTTGCATTTTCATCTATTATATTTATTTTCCGATAAAGAATCTGTCCAATATCGATTGCTTTTCTCTCTCCTTCAGGATTTTTCGGAAGTGATTAATAGCATCGTCGTGGTAGAGATCTCCAAGCCTGTTGACCTTAACCTGGTATGGGTGCCATTCTAACACCAAAAAATTGTAAAATCTCTCTCTAACCTTCTTTAATAAATCTTTGATTTGTTTTACGTTGTCTCTGAGTTCATTTTAATCGAGAAAACTACTTTTCTCCCATCTTTACCCATAAGTCACGAGCGCGCAAGGCCTAAACCTGTCATTCTGTTAGGTTAGTTAAGTCGAACTATCCTCATGGAATATTTTTATCTAGCGGCGGCCACTTATAGAGCCGCCATCATCATAGGCTGACCAACACCCATGATGGGGTCAACTGGAAGTTGAAGGATGGGTTTCAATGGTCCGGACCCAGATCCCTCCTAAAAATTGGAGGAGTTGGACCCCCAGATCCTCCAGAACGGTAAGCCACAGATTTACCACACAGCTTTACCTTTTTTCTGGCTGATCTGTCATTCGGTCAGTCGGCGGGTCCCACAGATTGTTCTGTAAAGTGTTCGTTATCCGAACATTTGTTTGTTAACCGAACATAAAAATCTTTCAAAAAAGTGTTTGTTATCCGAACTGTTCGTTAACCAATCACCCACTGTATTGGAATTCCCGACTTAAGCAAATCTGACTTATGCATATTTTTACTTTATGTAAAAAATTTTGGCATGCAAAGTTTTATAAAATAAGTATTTTTATAATTTAGTATGCAGTGAAGTACTATAGTTTTACACAATATCACATTGACAGTATACCATTGCTATAATGAGAATTAACTATTATTATTATGATCAATAGTTACTATATATACTCATGTATAAGCTGATCCCCATTTCAGAATTTAAAAATCGGTAAAAATTTAAAACCTATGTTTAAGCCCATCCTCAACTTTCAAGTATTAGAGCAATATGAATCCAGTGAAATAAACAGATAATTTCTTTTATAACTTTAAAAATTTTCCAAATCCAGTTCACTATTAGAATAAATAACACCATTTAAACAAAATGCCAGACTTGTAACATTGAAATGTTGTGACACAATGCTAAGAGAAAGCTGTATAGAACAGGACATGATTGAGTTGCATTATCGCCAGTTGTATTTCTCTAAAATGCAATTTTATTGACATGTTTGGCAGAAAACATCAAAGAAATATTAAAAATTCCCACCATTTCCAAATCTCAATAAAAATATTTAACAAAGTTTAAATGATAAAAAAATCAGAATTAAAACCTACAACAAAAACTGTTGAAAATGATGAAAATGGAAAGTTAACCAATGCACACAATTGCTGAGAGCACAAATCATATCTTAAATTGGCTGTAAAATAATAATCTTATATTTTCTAAATGATCAAAAGTATTAGAAAATGCACAAATTGTCTGTCAATCAGGAGTTCAGTATATAGATTGCTACATTTCCATTTAATATTAACTAATGATAAGTACAATTGGCTGTCATGTTTATTCACTAAAAAAAAATTACCCTACACATTTCTGATCATTTTTGTGAAGTGCCCTATAAATTAAATTCTTAAATATATTTAAATATAAATAATCATCCATATTTGCATATTTTTAATAATAGAATTAAGAAGAATAATATTTAATATTTAAATATAAATAATCATCCATATTTGCATATTTTTAATAATAGAATTAAGAAGAAATAAGTATTTTCTAGAAATAAATAAGGGAGATTGTGATGCTACCATAAAAAATAAATTGTATCCTCTTTGCACTAATAACATAAAGAGGACACATTACATCTATGCATTTTTAATCATATTTAATCAGTATCCAATATTTAAATATCTAAAAAATATATTGCATACAGTCATACATAGCCACATATTTTTAATTAAAAAAAATTGAAAAAATTAATAAGATAATGATCTTTGTTAGCAACAAATAGTGAGGATTGCATAGATGGCATAAAGCTGCAATGAAAATGTATTGTGAATGAGCCAGCAAGTCTTACTATATCTTGGAAAAATGTTCTAATTTTTTTCTGCCCCATGTATAAGCCAATCTGTTTATTCAAATTTTTCAGGAAAAAATTTCTCAGCTTATATATGAATATATACAGTAATTCTTAACAGTAGAAGTGGTCATTCCATAAATATTTATTATAATGTAAATTGTGTATATTTATCATCATATTAGTTATATTGTAATTTCTGCCTTGTAACTAACTACACAGAGTGTATATGGCATATATGTTTTTAATTTACCATAACATCTGTACAATACAGTAATTTATGTATGTAAATGCTACTTACAATATTTGCAAAGAATGTATTTCTTGAGTTGGGAATTCCTATTCTGTTTTTTACTAGTATTCATTCATTATTAAAGAATATTGTTTGTTTAGTTTATTATTGTAAACAGTAATTTTTGTTAATGTCTTAAATTTTTAATGATACTATAAATTTTTTATTTATTTTTTAATATTTTATATACTATTTCTTGAATTTTTATTTAGAATTTCAGGAATATACAAGAGTTTTGTTTTGAATTTAGAATGTTAGATTGTTCAATGTTCTTTTAGTTTGATGAGGGATTGTTATAGACCCAAAAATGCTATTTACTATTCAATAAAATAGAAAATCTTTTAAGTTTAAATCTGTTAATGTGCTGTTTTATGTTTGCATATTAAAGCTGTTAATAAAATTTTAGCAAATTAAGACGTAGCACTTTCTAGCAGTTAAGAACAATTTATTTACAGTAACAAATGTTTTCAGCTAATTGCCATCTTCAGGTTACAGGAATTGGAAATTCCTGTAACCTGAAGATGGCAATTTACTGTAAATAAATCATTCTTAACTGCTAATTTTGTCTTAATAAAATAGTCTAAGTAGAAACAGTTCTCTATTCTAACATGACTATTAATAAAAGGAAATATTCTATCTTACCTATAATTATAATTTGATAATTTATTAAAATATTAAAATTTAGCAATTTATTAAGATATCAAAATTTAACATTTATTTATGCAGTTTAGTTATTATTACTTAGTTTTTTCTTTGCATAATTTCTTGTAATTATATATATATATCTTTTTTTGTTAAAATAAATATTTTA
>AYEL01091466.1:0-69383 GCA_000484575.1 Olivierus martensii
AAAAATTATGTTTTGTTTACATATGCAAATTAGGCCTAATTCTTTCGTATTTTTTTTCTTTTTTTCTTTTGGTCCTATAACTAAAATTAAAAAACGATATCAGGACAGAGTATATTGACAAGAAAATATAATTTTTTCGTGCCAAAAACTTAAAAAATAAAAAAGTTATGGCAAAATATCGAATATTAAGTATCATATTTCATATAATTTGGATCGTTAAAGAACGATAATTTTTTTACTTTTAGAGCGTTAAAGGTTAATTCCCAATGGATCTTTGTCTGTGTATTTTATTTAAATGGAATAAAAGTTACACAAGTAACTGTGCTAATAAATGGACAAACTTAATTTATATAACTTTTATTCC
Source organism: Olivierus martensii (assembly GCA_000484575.1). Taxonomy (NCBI): domain Eukaryota; kingdom Metazoa; phylum Arthropoda; class Arachnida; order Scorpiones; family Buthidae; genus Olivierus; species Olivierus martensii. Next base: position 365 of record AYEL01091466.1, read on the forward strand.
ATTTTGGAATGAGTTAATACAATAAAAAAATAACAGCATGCTATGCAGGGTTTAACAGACCATTTAGCCCATTCTTTTTACAAAAATGAGATGTGATATGAAGTTTGATAAGGCACATTTTTATGCTATGGTGACATTATCACATTCCAGAACAAACAGTAAGTAGAGAAAAATGAGATCAAGTATGAAACATTATATTGCTGTTCCAGAAGTACAATGACAACTGCAAAAAAGCAATGATTTTCAGGAGAGGCAAAACTAAAGATTAATAAGCTATTCTTGTAATAAAAAAAATGTTCAAATATTTAATAGTAATGGAAGTAATGGAGTGTTTAGCTTTTAAAAAACTATTATTATACTGTATTTGGATTAATTCAATATTTTATTATAGATTTATAAAAATCCTCATTTATTTTATTCCATACTTTGTGATATAAAAAAAAGAGGGTAAAAAGAAATATGAAACTAAAATGTAATATTTTTTGTTGTTTCTTTGTGACTATAGTAGGCTCTTAGATCCTCTACTTATAGACCTATTCAATTCATATCAAAATTTTCTTCATAAATTAAAAATTGCTAATTCTAACAATGCTTATATTAGATATACACAAATATACGCATTGATAAATAGAATAACTAGATAAAATTTATGAGCATTTTTAAACTCAGATATAAAAATTTAAAGCCGTAAGTGATATTTTTGAAAAAGATAAATTGTTTAAAATATTTTTCATTCAATTTTATAAAAATTCAATGCAAACAACATTTATGTACCCACATACCTCTGAAACAGCATAAGTGGGGACCTACTGTATAGGAGATTCCTGACTTACAATAATCAAATATCAAATGATCTGTATTTATGCCAGTGATTGTCTTCAACAAAAACCCCTATTTACAACACTCATTATCAATGATTTTGCAATAAAGACAGCCAATGAACTGGACAGCAAAATTTTTACCAAGATGGAAGCATGTTGTATTTTCACCATGCAGCATTAATATATTTAATTTTGAGTTTCATATTTCCAGTGTTTAGATGTTCAGGTTTGACCCATTCAATCCCATTCCTAAATGCATGGAAGCATGCATGAATTTGGATTCTATGTTTCTGAAAAATTTTTGATGGATTTGATCTGGGCATTGATTCACTACTGTAAAGTCCTATTGGCTCTATTATAGATGTGGGTAGTTTGCAGTTGTATCTGGAATGGATATCATTATGTAATAATCAACAGTTGGGAAGTGGCATTAAAAAATAATTGCTTATATTTGTTAGAAACTTGATTAGGTTAGTTTGAATTAAACCACTAAGCGATACTTTTGGTTAAGGACCATTTTTAGAGCTCTCCACAGACTGTCAATACCTAAGGTAGGATCAATTGGAAGGCTAAAGGATAAAGTTCAATGAGCCTGGCTGGATTGTTCCTGAAAAAATAATATGTGGGAATGTGAATTGAATCCAAATCCTTAAGGGTGGTAAACAACTGCTCCATGCAGTCAATGCTAAAAACTTAGATATAAGAAAATAACTTAAAACATTCCATCTTTGATTTTACATAGTGTTTTCTTTAGTTTGCTCATAAAATTCTGGTAGACACAAAATTTTCCTTGTTTTAAACAATAAACAGCATTTATTCAAAATTACTGTACACTTACTACTTTTTAAAAGCACATTGAATATTCTGAGTTCTGGTGGTTGAGGAACATAATCTCGATTTATAACATTGCACCTATGAAAAATCATGTTCTGAGTTATGACAGATCCAAATTATGACTAAAATTTTTGAACACAATCCTGTTGTAAATTGGAGATCTCCTGTATTTTGAAATTGATTCATCAATCAATAACATTATATGCATATATATGGACTCATTCACTAAACACTGATTTATTGGCCATACAAATTATTAAATTCAAAAGAAAATAAATGTAACTTATTTATGAACCAATATAGTATTTCATTATTTTCTGAATTTAAAGCATTTTTTAATAAATCAAAAGACTCTGCCATATAATAAGTTTTCTTTGATTAGAATTAATTATATATATTTACTTTCTGAAAAAACTTGATTTACATTAATATTAATGAATAATTAAGTTAAACTTTATGAAACATTAAAAAATTATTTTTAACAATAACTTGTTATATTTAAATGTTAATAACTGTATATATGTAGTAATTCAAATTAAATTTGATCCAGAAAATATATAATAGTGGCTCAAGGATATCTGTATCAAAAATTGATAATCCAACTTTGAACAATTAAAAAATTTACTACTTTTAGTTTATTAATTATCTTTCAGTGAAAGTCTATGCACTGCATTCATTATTTACTTTATCAAATTAAATCATTTCAATCCAAAATTCAAAACATTTGAAATAATTTTTAATCTTTTAAGCTTCTCAAGATTATCATATATTATAAAAATTTAAAATTTTTTTCAATATAAAATTAAATTTATATTAAATGAATTTTTATGAATAACTAGGATTTCATTTAAAATTAATTTAAGAATTAAAATATATTCAATTCTCAGTAAATAAATTTGATTATATCAGCTTTCAATTTAAAAAAGAAAAATTTTTGAATTATTACAAATATACCTTTTTTTATAAAAGGTGAAAATATTTTCTTTACATTTGATTTTATCTTTTAATTTTATCAAAATACATTCAAAATTGTCATAACAAATTTTTTTATATAGAATTAAAAAAAATTTTTATTATAAAAAAATTTCTGTTCAAACATTTATCAAATTAAATTAATTTACTGTCACAAAATTGTTTTGAAAAATCAAAACATAAAAAGTGATATAAATCTGCTTAATAAACAGTATTTATTTATAATTTCAAATAAAAATAAAGCATAGTAGAAAAGCTTAGCAGAAATAACTTTATTTTTATAAATAATTCTGAATAATCAAAGCTATTTCAAATATTATATTAAAATCATAAAATTAAGAAAAAAATTATCACTTACTTTAAACTCTGACTTCCTCCTGCCATTTCTTGCCTAATAAAAACAAATTAATTAATTAATAATAATTCATTAAGTAATAATTAGTAATTTATTGTTACTAATAAGTTATTCAACTTTAAAACAGAAGAATTATACTATCTGGTTATGTTAGTTTGGAATTTGTAATTGGAATATGAAAAAATTATAATAGTAATTTAACACTTTGTCTTGATGGGTGTTTGAAGCAATAAAATTTTGTCTTTCAAAACATTTTGATATACTAATGAAATTTGTGATGTTTTTCCCCATTTTAAAACTTTCTAAATTATAATTATTATTTTTAACAATATTAATTTTTTACTAATTTTTGGATTTAAACCATAAAAAATTTGAATATATATGAAATAAAGATATTTTAACGTTTAACAATATTAATTTTTTAATAATTTTTGGATTTAAACCATAAAAAATTTGAATATATATGAAATAAAGATATTTTAACAAAAATATAGTATCAATTATATTCTTCTGTTATTCTATAAATATTGTAATTTATGATCAATATGATATTCTTTTAAAATAATCTAGTTCTTATAAACTTTTAAACAAGAAAACACATTTATTCATTTAAATTATTCTATATAATATATATAAATATTTTTAATTTTTTTGATCCTCATCAGTTTATCACCACATAATAAGAAAACAATATACAGTGAAACCCCGCTCGTGCGTTCCCGTATCGTACGACTTTCCCGCTTACCTATCACCCGGCTTGTACGTTTGGTCAGTTGTTAGGTCATCCTCATCGTCATCAGACTCGCTGGTGGTTCGTAATAGTAGTATCGTGATTTCCTTGTTCTTTGTTCTAGTGACTCTGGTGAATTTGGGTGTCCCCCTTCTATGTCACTAGTGTTTGTTTCTGACTCTTCGATGGTTGAGCTCAGGTTTCCATCCATTGTTTTCCTTTCATCATCACTTATATTAGTAGGAGGTTCATTTTGATATCCTATATCTACTTGATCTAGTAGGCTCTCTCTTGTTGGGCATCTCTGTTGATCAGTTTGATCCCAAGTTTCTTCCAGATTAATCAAACTGTAGTCTTCTGATTTGTTATTACACTCTATTAAATCCCTTTCTTTTCTGTCCTCCAGGAAGGTGACATCCCTTGACTCTATAATCGTCAGGCTGATTGGGTTGCATATTCTGAATGCTTTTCTTTTCGATGAATACCCAACGAATATTCCAACCTTTGATTTCGGGTCGAACTTGCCTCTCCTGTGTCTATGTATCCAGTAGTAAGCCTGGCATCCGAATATCTTCAGGTGTCCGACTGTGGGCTTTTTGTTGTTGAACATTTCCTCTGGTGTCTGGTAGCCAGTTGATTGTGAGGGCGTTCTGTTTTTTACATAGGTGAAGCAATTTACCGCCTCTCCCCAGAATTTTGTTGGTAACTTCGAGTCGATTAGTAGGGCTCTAGTACCTTCAATTATTGATCTATTTGCCCTTTCGGCTATTCCGTTTTGGGCTGGTGTATATGGAGTAGTTAATTGGTGTCTAATACCTTTCCTGCTAACATACTCCTGGAAGGTTTGGTTCACAAATTCAGCTCCATTATCCGATCTAATCTGTTTGACCCTTCTGTTTGTCATGTTCTCCATATTTTCTATGATTTCTTTCAGGATATCGGGGGTGTCCGACTTGGATCTCAGGACTCTTGTAAATATCTTTCTAGAGAAATCGTCCACTATAGTCAATATGTATCTTGCTCCTCCTATGGATTCCGGTTGTATAGGGCCGATCAAATCAACATGCAATAGGTCAAGAGGGTCTTCGGACTGTTTCTTCATTGTAGGTTTGAAGGGTTTTCTTTCAAACTTAGCCTCGATACATGGTAGGCACTTTATAGGTTTGGTATTCGGATTGAAAGTAAACTTGTAGACCATGTCATTTTTAGCTAAGATGTTCATGTATTCGCTATTTATGTGGCCTAATCTCTTATGCCAGGTGTCCCATTTAGTTAATTGTGCTCTGAACGTCGCATCGTGTAAGGAATATGTCGGAGATATTACGTAAAAGTCTTCCTTTCTTTCTGCTGTTAGGAAGCAGTATCCTTCTTCATCCATTACGTCACATCTGTTTCGATTAAAGGTTATTATTTTTCCTTCTTTCGCTAATTTGCTAACTGACATTAGATTGCCTTTGAGTTCCGGGGAATAAAGCACATCCTTAAGCTCCAGTGATCTCTTGTTTTTGTCTCTTATTTCCACTGTCCCGATCGCTTCTGACTGTATAATGCTGTCATTTGCCATGGTTATATTTCTGCTATCTCTGATTTGGTTCTTAAACCACTTGCTACTTGAGGTCATGTGACTCGTTGCGCCACTATCTATAATCCAGTTATCTTCTGGTTCGGTCGCCAAAAAAAAACTATGCATCGTATGTGGCGCCGTCTAACTCATCTTTAGCTTCCCGCCAAATGATAGCCAAAATTACCCAACACCAACCGCAGGTTCCCAGTGACGGATGTGGAACATTCCAATTCCGTATAGGAGCCCACAAGCGAGCCCCCAGTGACGGACCTCGGAACCACCAACGAGAGGTGACCCCTTTAGGAGTCTTTTACTCCACGCGGGGTTAGACGGTGGGAATATTCTAATCCCTTACCCATAGGGGTAAGCAAAAAAAAAGTTAGTGAATAATGTGCAATATATGATATCCATTATGACAAATAAGCAAAAATGTCGTAGTACTGACTTCTTTTCATTCAGAAATATATTTAAAGACGGTGCGTAATCTTAAACAGACATAAGAGCAGCTGGCCACGGAGTGAGTGATGTTTTGATTTGGATACCACATTTGCACTATATCTATAGACGAGAAACATATTTAAATCCGTCTTAAAATAATCAACGTAATCGAAGGATGGGAATTTATGGAGAAAGTGTTCGTTGTTCTTCCACGCTCCGGTCCAAATATTGCGTGGTTTTAGCTATAAAGATCTAAAAAGTAGGCTGGCTTTCTCTGAATCCTCCATCGCAGGATTCTGAGAAATCTAGTTTCACTAGTAGATTTATAATGCCCTCTAAACTCGAGCAGTTCTTAAAAAATCAATGTAGACGCCTGGAGGGGGTGTTTTCGTCGCTCCGCCACCGTCAACACTGATTTTTCGATATTTAAAAAATAAATAAATCTGTACAAAAATACATATTTAATCAGTAGAGGATGTATTTTTTAGATATCGATATCTAAATATATCAAAGATTAAATATATCAACTGTTTATTTAAAAGTAAATCTTTCAAATTTTTAACGATATTAAATGTTTAGTTATATCGAATTGTTTCTGGATATATGGTAGATTTTATTTTGGAAACTAAACAGCCGATTAGAAAACAAAGATCCAAGGCTAAGTAATTTCTTAATCGTAGATGACCGATAGCTATAAGCACTAATTGGATATTTAGTTAGTGCTACGCGTGGTAATTAGTATAGCCCACATTTTGGACCACTGGTGGATGGCACCCGGATGGCTATTTTTCCATAAAATAAAAAAATAATCCAAGAGCGTAGAATATCCGGCCAAGTTAGAGGCCAGGCTATTGGAAATGGATAAAAAATGGGAAAGAAAAGAAGATTCGAAAATCAAAATTGAATTAACATAAATAAATATTCAACTAACCCCTCCCGACGATAGTCAAAGCTGCAGAAAAAACATAAAAATTAACCGACGATCGAAGAAAGGAGGAACGTCGACGCATTTTATATCCACAGTTTTTCTAGCTATATTTAAACAAAATTTTTCACGGTACCACCAATCTCGGTAGGAAGTTTACGATTCTTACATTCCATTTCTGTCTCAGTCGGTAGTTTTATATAGCGCAAAACGTGGCGCGCCACGTATCCATCGCTCCAAAACATAAAAAACTGATGAGGAAATCATCCGTGTAAAGACGGACGCACCTCCGGCCCAAGAATCGCCTGTAAAAGATTAATCGATTCTGGCAAATTGTCACTCGGTTGGAAGTTTCGATTCTCGATGTGAAAGTTCCCAGCGCCGCCTGGATACTAAGTATGGCCTATTTATACTTTTTCAGAATTTATCGTCACCATTTCGGCTGACCGACAGTACATTCGGACCAAAATTATGATTAATTAGCCGGAAAGTGTAAATAACTGAGCCTGGCAGTACTTAACTAACAAAAATTGCCAGATGAGAGCAGTTTCGTATTTTTCGACAAAACTAAAAATCTGTAAAAGCTAACGGGTCGATAAAAGCCCATCGATCCGTCAAATTGACCTAAATCACGCAGCCTGGTCGAGGAAAACTATCTTGGTTCTCGCAATTTTCCCATCATTATTCGTTTAACTTATTGTTTACAAAAACAGCGTTTTACTTCCCAGTCGAAATAATAAAAAATGAACTATACACCGTACATCACGCCTGATGATTTTTAGTCGATTGGCTGTTTTTCCGGAAAGTTAGCGCTCCATCATAATTTTTCGCTAACTCGATGTTTGGGGTTAACTTTCAGTTTCTACTTCGGCCACTAGTAAACCGATGACCTAAAACCAGACTTTTATTCCTCCACTTACCAGTGTTTCCATTCTAGACGGATACAGCCATATTCATCACCAGATAATCTATTAGGCCTATATAAAATAAGAATAATTACTGCCTTATATATCTTCCACGCCCCATCTCGAAGATTGGGCGAGGAAGGTATCAGATTTATCAATTCTGAAAATATAAATTTAAAAATTCACGCATGTTTTATCGCTGACCCACGTGCGAGCGACGCGATGCTCTACCATGCGATACTACCAGCGACAGAAACAAACCAATAACTATAACCTCGACGCGTCCACGTGGATACTGTAGCACCGCGTAGCATCGCCTGCTGTAGCCGAAATACAAACTACAGTCGCAGCAGTTATAAGGGACAACGAGCGAGCGACGCGATGCTCTACCATGCGATATTACCAGCGACAGAAACAAACCAATAACCATAACCTCGACGCGTCCACGTGGATACTGTAGCGCCGCGTAGCATCGCCTGCTGTAGCCGAAATACAAACTACAGTCGCAGCAGTTATAAGGGAATCGATGGGACCTACACTTTTTATCTCTTATAAGCGATGTTCCTACTATCCGAATGCGCGACAAATCGGCGCGTCGTCGGGTGGCCAAAGTAAACATTGAACAGTTTTCAACTAGAGTTGTTATTTCGTTATGGATCATGTATCTGCGGTATACATAAAATGGGAAATAATTAATGCTAGATATACCCGCTCATATAAATGAGCGGAAATCTGGTCATTTAACCTCATAAACTTGGAGTATAGCTCTAAAACTTCTACGAACTTATATAACAAATTATTAGGTGCCATTTTTAAGGTACAGCGCCACTTGCGGATTTTGTCTTTTTAGAGGAACAACAATTTTAATTTAATTTGTATTCATTAATTTTTAAATTATTAATAATGACAGAAAATTATCTGTCTTATAGCCCATTTTTCCATTATTTCCGAATCCACTATATCCGACGAAAAATACACACAAAACATGGTTTTTCGCCGAGACCGGACTCGTTTGTCCTTTATATCCGAATTTCTCTTATAGCCGACTCCCTAATAACCGGCTTCGACTGTAATTTGTTTTCTTAAGGGATAGAGGACAATTATCACGGCTTCCGAGTTCGATTCGGAGATTCTAATAAGCGAAATTTATAAAAAACTGCATTATGGAAAATGAGAATTTAAAAATTATCATAATCAGCATTTAGTAAATAAATAGTGGGAGGATATTTCATTACAAACGCTACAGAAGCGCTTCTCATGAGGACGTGTCCACGTGCAAGCGACGCGAAGCTATACGATGCGATACTTGGATACTACAAACGTAATGCTTCGCTATGCTACGTTACAAGCGACAATCTGTCCTGCGCATGGTCTTACTCGTATCTTATCCTCAAACGACAATCTGTCCTGCTCAGAAGGGCTTCTGTAGCGTCTATAATGAAATGTCCCATTATTTAGCTACTAAACGCCGATTATGGTAATTTTTATCTCTGATGTTACATAATATAAGTTTTTTTCCGAATTTCTCATATTATCATTCTGAATCGAAGTTCGGTAGCCACAATAATTTGTCTTTGTCCCTTCAGAAAACAAACTAGTTTGTATTTCAGCTAAAGAGAGAGACACAGCAGCGATGCTAAGCGGCACTACGACACACAGGTGGAAGGCGTCGAGGTTATATCTATTGGTTTGTTTTCTATCGCTAGTAGTATCGCATCGTACAGCGTCGCGTCGCTTGCTCGTGGGACACGGCCTAAAACTTATTGGTTGTAGCGGAATACTACTTCCAGCTGACATCTTTTTCTGTCATGTTAGTAGTAGTCGAAGCAAAGACAATAGAAATGATGGTTATCGTATTAAGATCAACCTTTGGATGAGAGCCAAAAATAACTTATTTCGTTTCCATAAAAATAATCTCGGCCTGGAGTTATTGGGCCAATTATTAAAGAGAGCGAGAAGAATTAAACTGGAGAACACGTACTAAAAGCTTCTTTAATTAATAATTTAATTAAATTTCCACCCAGACAGTGTAAAAGAAATAAAACGACCTAAAGGATTCTCTGTAGTAATAGTATCAGTTAGTACTCGGCTGTTTTCCGCTCCGTTACCTTGGACAAAAACTCGCGAAATAATCCATTTATGGGGAATAATAAACTCCATCGTCGGTCGCCGATTGAAAACTTTCCACTGGAAAACCCGCTGCTGCCGATATTTACAGAAATTCTGTGGAAAATTAATAGAGTATGAAGAAAATCAATCGGGTTTTTAAACTTCGTATATCCGGCCGTTTCTTTTATCCGTTCTTTTTCCCTTCCCCTAAACCCGGTTATAGCGTCGTTCTCTGGAAAACTCTTTCCAAATTACTGGGATTCTATCGGTGTAATATATGGTTTTTAAACTTCGTATATCCGGCCGTTTCTTTTATCCGTTCTTTTTACCTTCCCCTATACCCCGATATAGCGTCGTTCTCTGGAAAACTCTTTCCAAATTACTGGGATTCTATCGGTGTAATATAATAGCTTGGTCACCTAGTTACCAGGCCACTGGAATGACCTTAATCGCATAACCGCCGTTCAAAATATTAAAGAAAATATTTCCCTACCTACAGATCTCGAAACATTGTCCACTATAATTTTATTAAGCCTTAAATCTTTCATACGATAAGCCGAAACTAAACAATATTAAGCTTATACTGTAACTAATTGTTCGTTGCGCCAGATAACCGTCCAATTAATATTTTAATGACAATTTAATAGTTATTTATATTTTTGTTACGAAAATATAAATAATTATAACCATTCTATGTAGTAAAAATATTATAATCCTGTATAATTTTTTCTCCAGGAAGATGTAAGCGCCGAAAAGAATTAGCTAGTCCCAATTGGAAGGGTATTATTAATGTTAAGACATTCCAGTAGAATTGTCATTAAAAATCTATTTACAGTGTTGTAAATAAATATTTTCAGCCTCTCTCTACTTGTAAAATCCTTAATACTTCCTCCTTACCTTCCTATTAAAAGTATTGTATTAAAAACATCATTTTAATCGTCAGACTTCCGTTTAATAGGCTAGCTTAGTGGGATGGAACTGGTGGCGCTCGATTTGATTTTCAAATCGAGTGCAACCGATTCCATGTCGTGAATTTTACCTTGACATATATTATCGCCTTCCATTAACCCCATTAATGAGAAAATGTTATCAAATGTTTCTTCCTTAAACAAGTTTCTTGTCTTAGGGTTGAACGCGTATTCATTAGTGGTGGTCGGCGGATTGACGGTGGTCCACTCTCCACCCATCGCCAATGGCCACCAATTTTCGGGAACGAAGAAAATACGTTTCCAGAATAGGATTTAATATGACGTAGTATAGAGTCGATACGCTACGTTCAGCCCAAGGCTACTGTATACTAATATGCATTCTGTCCTATAATCCGGAAAATATGCTTGGCATATGTGTATCTCGATCCTTAAGAGATTCTCAACCTTTATTGCTCCATTCTCAATTTTCTACTTAGTTGAGAATAAGTTTCCCCTTCCCAAGATAGCCTAACTCAAAAGGGGTTTGATGCTTTAATTTTCCTCAGATGAACTGAGTGAATCTGCTTTCTTCTCTTATCTATATACCGTAAGAGAATTACAATTAGAATTAAATTAGACATTGTTCTCGTTTTCAATCCCTACTCCTTTTGATTCCGTTTTTACAAATCCTTTGAGGAATAAAAAAAACCTAGCAAATAAATAAATTAACAATAGATATTTGCTCTTTTTTTTCCCACGCCCAAGTTTTCTTGGTCTTAACAAAACTTTACTTATTTTTGAAATTTTCCGACACGCATCACTAAGAAATAAGCTAAAAAGTTTCTTTTTCATTTAAGATTAAATAAAAAACATTATTTATGATAAATAAACATTAGGACAAAAATAAGTTTATAATAGGCATTTCATTTTGTATCCACGTGATCCGCGGAACTATGATCCATAGAATGTATCCAGAGGAAAAATTATCAAATATAGTAATACCCCGACTTACGCGAAGTTACGAGGTTTTTTTTTCGTTTAGCAACACTGCCGCCCGCTATCTTCAATGTGTGGAATTGAGGACGGTACTGAACAGGTTTTAGGCCTAAACGCGATGTGGGTAAGGATAGGTAATGAGGTTTTTGACTATAACGACACAGAGACTACAGTTTAGGTAACTAATAGCTTCCTTTAATAAAGAAAGATTGTGTACATGGTAAAATAATCCGACATAATGCAGCCAAAGAAATTACATTCAGTTCTTTTAACGAACAAGGTGAACACTTGAATATGATTTCTCTTCGGTCGGAGATTCCCGATATGGAGAAGAGCACAAGACGGGTTGCTTGGATTTCTTTCTTGGTAATTATTGAAGAGAAGTGTTAGTATTATCTGAGTGCTACCTTTGTTTTGTTCAGTCTTTTTGCGACTCTTGGGAACGGTAAACTGTCTCAGGGTTCTGGAGCGACTCTCGGACACGGCGAACAGTCTCAATGTTTCGAAGCAACTCTTGGACATGTCCTTTTCATATTGAATCGTATTTTCGTATTGAATTAATACATATTTTGTATTAATATGTATAAAGAACTGCAATTTTATTAAATATTTTTTTTCTAAACTAGTGTTTTTGTTAATCTTTGATCCCAATTAAACAAAATTTATATATATTTGTATGTAAAGTTGTACTCCGACTTACGCGATTTTTGTCGGTCACACCTATCGCGTAACTTCGGGGTATTACTGTATTCTCTTCTAATATCAGAATCTAGGAATGTAACATTAGTTCAATGGGAATTTTGATTTCGGTTAAAGTTGTGATTTTCAGGAACCTAATCTAAACATTAAATAATTCCGCGATTTACCTTCAAAAAAGGGGTTCTACAACTCTTAGCTAATTGCTTTAAACAAACTGATCATTTTAGAGGTTCCCGTGCACTGGGAAAAATTTGCCCATCCATAGATTCGTATAATTTGACAACTGCTGTTTTGCCGCGGCAAACTGCGTCAAAATTGGAGAACTACATTATTTTGAAATTTATCGAAACTTTTCAAGGGGCTTAAACATACAACAACTACTAGATACAATTTTACCAGATTATCATACTAACACTCTTAACTAAAATCGATCAAACTGATAGGAAGAATTATGCGCCAGGTTGGAGTGTCTTGGGATTTAATAATGTTACCACCGAATCAGACAGTGATGAAGCTAAGAGATATTAAAGATCATACGTCATAAATCTGTCCAAATATCTGGCAATTTCCAACAGCTTTTTGTGTTAAAATTGTACCACCTATTTGGTAAAAATGACCATCTCTTACTATACTGACTGATAGTATTACACAGCCGATTGTAACAGAAATATGTTTAAATATTTTAAACTTTAAACTGCTCAAAGACGTAAATAGAGAGGCTGCAGGAAAATCGATAGGTAGTCGACGTTAGAGCATAAAATATGGAGAATTTGGTCCGAATATATCAGCTGGCATGTAGGAAGTACTAAAGACTAAAACTTACGAAAATTAAATAAAGTGTCCTAGGGAGAAAATATATATAAATAGCATAATAGAGCCATAAATTCGCTACAGTGGTACAGTCGACTCTTTCCTTCCGTTCAGAATTATTTAATGTCAATAAATCCAATCCGGAAATTAATACACAACGCCTGCTGTAAAATTTTAACAAAACTATTACAGGAAGGAACTTCGCTGTCTTATTATTCGGTATAAAAGACATTTTACCATCATCATTAATAAGCTTGATATTTATAATTAAAAAAGGCTTATCTAAAAATTTCCTCCATTCAAACAATTTTCTTACAGTAAATATAAATTTAGACTATAAAGTGGAACCGATTCAACATTTGCTTCAAATTTACATAATAAATTTTCAAATGTTTCGTGTCTAAATACATAAAGAGTCATAAACCGAAGACATTTAGCTTGCTAGAGAACTCGATGTAGGAAAACGACGTCTGAATGATACATTGTATACATATTATGGTTTTATTTAAATTTTATCAGGCCCGATTTAAAAGGCCATAAATGTGGGCAATTCGTAGTTAGGTCTGGAATGCAGTAGTAGTCAATGATTGAGGAGTGGTGTTAAAAAATAATTGTTTTGCTAGAAATTTGGTTATGTTAGCCACCTTTACTTATACTTTTGATAGTGGCCACTTTTAGAGCTCCACAGACTATATTTTAGAATTTGATATTAGTCAAAAGATCTAATGATGACTAAAGGTCTAATGAGAGTTCAATGACCTGGCAGTGCATGAATCCTTCCTGAACGACAAGCTGAACCTGGAATTGAACCCGGATCATTCAAGGTGATAAACAATTATTTTATTCGTTTGCTTAGCACTTTGTATGGCCCGCATTCAATCCCGGATCCAGTATTTCAGGAAGGGTTCGCGCTCATTCCACTGAGCTTCATCTTCAATTTAAGTCCGCATGGGTAACCAGTAGTTAAAGCTAAAAGTTGAGCTATCAAAAGTATCTATCCTATGATTCGGTGGGGTAAGTCAAATCAATTAATCAACCAGTCTACGTGCGAAAAACTGAAAATAAATAGATTTGATAAGCAACATGTAATAATATTGAAAATTAAGCCTATCTACTATTTCGTAATTATTTTGTTTTCTTAAAAATTTTACAGAAATTCAAAATAGCTGTTACATTAAATATATAACTGATTTCAGATTGTCCTAATTTTAATAGTAATCATCAATGCGGATGGCCAAAACATCATAATACAGGTGATCTATTTTAACGATAAGATTTTAATCTTTTTAAATTTATCCTTAAGAAAATTAATTCTTACAAATAATAAATGTTAGAATATCGAGTAAAGTCTACATGACGATTATATTAAGGCGTAAAAATAAATTCCATTTTTCCAAGTGGTCAATCCACATTCAATACAATATTTTTGATATCACAATTACAAAATCGTCTACATCAAAACGAATTGGAGAGAAAAGATGGAGAAAAATTAATTTTCTGAATCTATTCAGTGAAGAAATTAAAAGAGAACCGACCATTCAGTAATAAAGAAGATTATGGGTTGTGCGCCTTTCTATCCGAGGTAATGGCGGCCAAAAATTATTTCATTTGACAATTATTAAATAAAGAAGCCAACGTTAATTGGAAGGTACCGATCTGAACGTCCAAAGAAGTTTTTCTCGTAATCTTCTTTAAAAAGAGATTACAATAACATCAAAGACACCGAGCACTCTTAAATATTGGAAAGAAGGATGCTCCAGAAAAGCCGTGCCACGTTACAAAATTAATTGCGCTATTTTGATCTTTTCAATTTATTAATATTTTGAAATTTATTACTACTACTTCCTTTGGCCGGAATTATTATTAGTGTATTATATTTTTCAAAACTTATTTGATATTTGAATAAAATAACAAAATTCTATCAGTAAAATTTTCTTTTTCCGATTAAATTCTATTTAAAAATTCCATATTTAGAGTTTCTGCTGAAATCTGTCGAGCAGATTCGATTTTGATCGAAATCCGATTTTTTTTTTATTTTATTTTTGCATATTTTACGCCCCCTTTCCAATCAGGGAAATTACTAAGGGGGCGGGGCCAGTTCCAACCAAGGGCTGCACCCATACCCGTGGAGGGGAGGCAGGATGGTGAAGGACGGGGATCACCGGCCGGGCCCACACCCCGAAAAAAATCCGGGACCAGATCCGGGACGCGAACCCGGGTCCTGTACGCCAACGCGTTACCCATCGGCCATCCGGCTGCCGATCGAAATCCGATTACTAAATAATTCCAAGAATAGAAATACTGTATTTTTAGAGCATTTACTATACCCGTAACTTGTAAAAAAAACAACATCACACGCCTGAACATTCTGGGAATTATTAATATGTTACAGGAGCAAAAAAGGAAAAAGTGGGTGATCGGTTAACGAACATAATCCGTTCCAAGACAATGTTCGTTATCCGAATTGTTCGTTAACTGATCATTGATTTATCATAGGTTTTTATGGGAATTTGATTAATTCATTCTGGAGATCCCGACTGTAATGTAGCGACGATGACGTAATACCATTATGCATCGATGACCTAAACTGTAAGTCTGAATCAGTAGTGCTGATTCACAATCGTCAAATATCCAAGCAGTAGCATTTCAAAGAAAACTATTTTTATTTCATGTATAGTGAAGAGAGTGGGAGGAAATGGATCCATGTAGGGTGTAAGAAAGGAAGCGAAAAAGAATGCACAACTAGTAATCTTTTCAGTGTTTGTCACAACTGTGATTCTGATTATTCAGGACAAGATTAAATTGAAATTTATTAAGCTACATCCTAAAATCTGAGTACAAAAATAATTGGACATACTATGCGTTATTGAAATTTTGTAGTGTTACAACCGATCCGGATAGTCCACCGGATTGGCCCCATGGAAACGCTTCGACTTTCCACTCTGGAGGATCCAGGTTCGATTCTCGGACCCACCCTTTGAAAATGGGGTGGGATCTGGCGCACCAATCTTATTCCCAACTATCTGATTGACACCACCGCTGGAATGGCATGCTTGAGATTGGATTTAAATGTTATTTAATCTATACTTCTTTTATGGATTCACAAATAATTAAACTTTCAATCATGTACATTATATATATATACTGTATTTCATTTAAAACTTTGATGCATTATGGACACGAAATAAATTAATAAATGTCAAATTATTCAATGGATTGGCGTTAAAAGATAGCTGCTAACGATAATGTTCAAAATAAAAAACAAAAAATTTCTTTATATAAAAGACTTATGCCAATTTTTAATAAATTGTCTATAAAACTATCTTTCTAGTTTGGCGTTAAAAGACAGCTGCTAACGATAATGTTCAAAATAAAAAACAAAAAATTCTTTATATAAAAGACTTATGCCAATTTTTAATAAATTGTCTATAAAACTATCTTTCTAGCTCGAATATAATAAAGCATTAATAATATAAAATAGAAATGCCATATATTTTAACCTAAAATCAATTTATATGACCACATTCTTTATCGGAAACCCGCCATCTTGTTTTTGTTCTAACACGACCATGAACACGACTAAAAACTATGGGATTTACCACGAATTTTCTGCTTGACCATTTCAGTTTTCCACATATGATGTTATTAAGTGCAATTTTAAACTGGGTTTTAAGCCATATTCATAACACAGAGTTTATACGCAGAAAAATATTTATTATACTTATATAACGCATAACATTATTTTTTATTGTCCTTTTAATATCGTGTACATCAACACCAACTAAGGGATATTTTTATATAAGGGATTTAAGGAGTAAATTTTGTATTCGGCGCTTGTCAGATCCAACCGGGTCGGGCTAAAGAGTTTCGACTTGTACCACAGTTAATTATTATTTTCGACCACACGAATTTCCTGATTTATCTATCGGTTTATTCTAAAAAATTTTCTTTTAATATTAATGAATTTACATAGCGTTTCTCCTTTCCCTTATTTATTAATAGGCATAACTGTTAATGGACTTTAAGACTTATATGTTTAAAGTAGTCGGAAATCGATCTTTTCGAGATTAAACCGTAGATACAGTATTATCAAACAATTTATGTAAATAATCATGATAATTAAAAAATTAATATTAACGGCTGCTAAAACAGAATGAATGGGATAAACAGAACCAAACACGGACAAACCGTCATATACAATGTAGTCGATTGAATAAATTCTACGTAATAGCACGCTAGGATGAATCACAACTGGTTAGCAGATATAACGTAAATCAAATGATCAAAATTCTGACGTTAGTCGAAATCAAGGAGTTCTATGGAAGGAAACAATTCAATAGATGTCAGGAGACTTCATAATACAGTGGTACCTTGGTATACGTCCTGTTTGGATGCGAAACGTTTTGTTTGGAATACGACCGATTCGCGTGCTAGAACTTGTACGAGTCTATTGTATATCTCTTAAAAACACATTCCTTATATAAAACTTGCAGAGAAGTACCACCCAATAAAGTCCAAACAAGTCGTAATATCATTGTCTCGAATGACCAGACAATGTCATATTTCCGAAACATCCTGAGGAGAAGGCAGAAGCGAAGTTCTCTTGGTATACGACTTTTGTTTGGAATACGGCCGATTCGCGTGCTAGAACTTGTATGAGTCTATTGTTTATCTCTTAAAACACATTCCTTATATAAAACTTGCAGAGAAGTACTACCCAATAAAGTCCAAACAAGTCGTAATATCAGTGTCTGGAATGACCAGACAATGTCATATTTCCGAAACATCCTGAGGAGAAGGGAGAAGAGAAGTTCTTTGGACAGTTTTTTGTTAAAAGTCAAACGTGGTGAGCCTCAGCAAGGTCTAAGTAGGGAAAAGAGAGAGAACATAGTAAGAGAAAAAAAACACCAGAATTTTAGATTCCTGAAATTTTATTGGAACTCTCCTTCCAAACAATAATATATCTTCCTCCACCTTTCTCAGCACCATACTAGTAGATATTCGACTCTTCTCAGCAAGGTAGCGAGGTTATACTTTTATTTATTTCATCTACTGTAATTGCTTTTGTATTTATATATTTTAATATTAAGCAGTGTTTAAATTATTTTTTACAACCCCATCAATGTATAATATGCCAATAACAATAAGATTTTTTTTTCATGAGAACGGATTAATCATTTTCTCTTTATTTCTTATGGGAAATATTCGTTTGGTATACGTCCTGTTTGATATAAGTCCAAGGATCTGAACGGATTAAGGACGTATATCGAAGTACTGTATATATATAAAAACAACTTATATAACAATTATTTTCTCTATTTTTATTTTCTAAGAGTGAAATTTTTATTTGTAAATTTAATAAACTATTCTACCACTTGTCTGAAAATCAGACTCGAGTACTAATCTTCCGACCAGTCAACCGGTGACATTTCCTTTCAGGCTACAGTCAACCGGACCAAAGAAGTGATGAAACGAGAGAGAGTTAAGTAGTCAGGCGTGTTTATCTTCTCCTTGGATTTTCCAATTGGACTTTTAGTGGATAATGCGCTAAACGACACAATATTTTCTCATCGATCCTATCGGTACTTCCATTTGACTAACGTGTAATTAAACTGTAACATTATACTCCTTGTTTGAATGTTATTGATAAATTATAAACAAAACAAATATGTGTATATAGCCAACTTGCAGATAATTTTCTTCGAATAAAATACTTCTTTACCGAGATGACCATTTCTTGTAGACGAATAAAAATAATAATTAAATTCTCTATTTCAAAATTGTTATAGATTAAGTATTTGAAAATATTAAAAAGTCAGAGTTAATAGTTTTATAGTTAATAGCTCTTATTTATTGCATAGATTTGCCATTTAAATATTTTGATGATTGATTGATTAATACGTGATCCCGGAAAACAAATAGAAGAGAAATATAATTATGGCGAAAAATATTAATAAATAGATGCTAAATTTCTGGAGGCATTAAACATTTCGGTATTAAATAATCTCTTGGCGATCATTTTTGATAAACTTATTTAATCTAGTTAATTAGTTAATTTAACTAAATCTTTTACTAATCTATTATATTAGTTAATTAATTTATATACAGGTATAACGTACGATAGAAATAATCAATACCAAATGGATAAAATGTTTTAACAGATTTTTTCGAGAACCTCTATACTTTATAGAATTATCACAAAAGAAAAGCGAGAAAGTTAAATGATCCCAAACATGCGTTTATATAAATGAAAGTTACACTTTACTAATAATTCTTATTTGTTAACATTTGTGTGACTTTCTTCAGCGTTTTAAACATATCTTCTTAATTTCCCGGTACAACGAGTAAAGAGACTAGTTACGTGAGTTTTAATTATTCCGATTTAATCCGAGATGCATCACTTCAGAGCTTAATCACCACAGAATAGACAATACCCACCATAGTCGGTCGGACTGGCCGAGTGAAAACGTTTTTCACATTAGGCCTGAACTGAATTGATTTGTACGCCGTATCTTCACCTGAAAATATAGTAGAAATAAATAAATAAATTCAGTTTCAAGTGTAACTACGTAGCCAATCAAAGTTTAGTATTCATTGACGTGTGTAGATTACATGGCGGTGTGCAGACCAAGAAATATTTTCGGTTCAAGACACACAGGCTCCACGCGTATATGAATAATAAAACCTCTTATTTTATTAATTGCTTCCGTGTTTTAAATGAAATAGGTGAGACAAATCTTAAGAAAAGTAATGATTTATAATTTGTTTGTAGATAACATGGCAGTGTGCAGACCAAGAAATATTTTCGGTTCAAGACACTCAGGCTCCACGCGTATATGAATAATAAAACCTCTTATATTATTAATTTCTTCCGTGTTTTAAATGAAATAGGTGAGACAAATCTTAAGAAAAGTAATGATTTATTATTTTGATGTTTTCTCAATAAACAAGTCGCTAAAGATAAAAAACGAGCAATCATCGGAGTATCCTCCATCTTGAATATGTACATGGCACTAAAAAATTCTGTCGACTTCCTTATGCTTATGTGGAGCTAAAGCATAAACTGAAAGTAACGCGAAACGTAACTTGTGCTCGTTTCGGTTTGTTATCAGTTTCAGTTTTCAGGTATATGGATCCCAGACATAAAGGATTGAATTCGATTCCGTCTACTCCTGAGAAAATTTATTCTTGCCGTTGAGAGCACCTCCATCTGGTTGACTTCCCGCTAAATAAATCAATATATAATTTTTAATAAAACTGTTTTAATAGATGTTTACTTCTTTTATTAATGTATTTATCTAGTTACAACGAAACTTTATTTTTTCCATAAGATTTAAAATTAAAAATGCTCTAGGCCGTTTATATATGTTGGTAATAGAATTGCTGGCTGGAGTCAGCTGGATCCAAACAGCTCATTTTTTTGCGAAAATAAAGAGGTGATCGAACCTTTTTCTTATATAAGCTCGATGACTGCTGTTTTAAAAGTCTCAAATTTAACCTCAAGAGACTTTTTAAATTTGTAAACAATACTTATTGAGCAACAGAAAATTATTCCGTGAAAGCATGATTCGAAATAAGTAATTAGGAAATGTTTAGTTTATTTTTAGTAAATTAAGTATTAATGTTTTTGTAATTATAATAGACACGGGACGACCAGATCTGTAGCCAACTCCACGATTTCACCATATTTAGTCAGTTTTCTAGTAATTGCAATTAAACTAAAATTTCTGTGTGGTTTTACATCGCTTTCCACTCAGTGACTACTAAATGGTGAAATATTATCAAGGGATAAATATTATAATTAATATTATCAAGGGATTCGAATCCAGGTCCTCCAGTGAAAAGCAAAAAATTAAATATTAAAGAGAGAATATCGAGAATGAAGAATGTCTCCCGCTTTCAAATATCATGGAGAACAGTAAAATACTGACAAAATTAATTAGCGGAACAGATATTCTTTTTTATACATATTGCAGACGGACCAAAATAAATTGGTTAATAAGCTGTTACCGAATAAGGTTGATAATGGCAGGTATTTCCTGCACTTGAACGGAAATCATCAATTAAGTGAAAAAACGAAACACTAATTAGCATTTTGATTATAGCCTGACGTAAGGAATGGATATAATTTAAATTTTTAGCCCGTTTTATTGGTACTTAACGTAATTTCTGTTTGAATAACGAAATGAATGATTTCATTTGTTTACATTTGCTATTCGATCGAAACGCGATCCAACTCGTTTCGATCGATTCTGGTTTAATAGGTCAGGTCGAAAGGTCCCAATGATTCTTTCTGTTCATACATTTTGATATCCACGCTAACAATAAGGAAAACGATATTGTATGTTGATTGAAAGGGTACGTATTTCGTTTCTATTTATCTAACTATTTATTTGTACTTTAGTTGCTTTATTATAGCACTCTATCGAATTTTATTAACTGTCAGTATTATTGTATGTCCATTCGAATTAAAAACTGATGGAATGTTAGTTTTTAATTGATGGAATTGATGGTGAATGAAGAAGTGTAACGGGAATCGAAAAAACTTTTTTTTTTTTAATTTAGAATCGTATGTAAACAAGTTTCACAGAAATGGATGTATTTAGAATACAGAATAAATATCTAATTATTATAATTTAGTAAATATGTGATTTGGATCGATCTCTCCATATAGATGATCATATAAATTTATAAGATCGTCTATTATGACAGATAGAGCACACTCTTTATATCGGTGTCTAAATATTACTTAAGTTTTTTGATTGATCGTTCTATTTACTCAAGTTTATTATCCAAATCAATTAAAGTATATAAATCATTTTAAGCCAGACACTCCAGAAAAGATAGTAGATTATAATAGGTAATTGTAGTTGCCAATCTAGCCTAGTATGCTTTTTATAGGTAAAATCAGGCTTTCAATAAAAGCTGTGGCCATTAATCATCGGATGTTAATCGAAAAAGAATCAATTGCCGAAAGCCATCCTTGGTAATAAAAGAAATAATTTAAATAAGATATTTCCAGCAGAAAAATGAAACTTTTTTATAAATACAAAAATTCTACTATTTATTCTAAAAGTTTTATAAAAACTTCTAGGAGATATCAATTTTTTTATACGAAAAACAAATATTTTATTCTAATGATTAAATAAATCACTGATAATATATTGAATCCAATTATATTACCCACCATATTTATCACACCCGTTTGTTTATACAACTGTGGTTTAATCGATTGATATAGTGTACTATTCATCTAGTCGAAGTAGAAATTACTTTTTAATTTTAACGATTTTAATAGGAATAGTAAAAAGATATTTCCAAAATTCTTTTCCTATTTATATTTCATCCTGTCTATCGATATTGAAACGATTGGAATCTGAGTGTCAAACTGTACCTAGTACCGGTCGTTAGTAATTTAGATTAATGATTACCGTAACTATTAAAGCTGGATGATGAAATTGTTCTAGAAACTAGTTCTACACGATAACAGGAATATCTATTATGATTAATATTATTAATTTAATATTAATTTAACAGAGACTGTATGTATTTATCGCATTAATCTGCATGGCCTGTACTTTCGAGTTAAATATCACACTGGCTTCATTCCTAATTTTTCTACAATTTCTTTTCAGTCTTTAGCTGCTAAACTCAACTTTCCTGATTAATTTTTTCTAACAATCTTAAGAGTAATGTATCTATCATATGATGAACTCATCCCTCTTACGATTCTGGTTTTCATCGAAATAGGATATTTGTTATGTATTTTAATCAATTTTTCGTATTGGCAAGTAAATATTAATAGTACACCTAATCATCGATTTACTCACATACTTCAACTGCACGATTTCGGTTAACACGGTTTAAATCCAACATCGATAACAAAGATGAGTATAGTAATACTGTATTCTAGATTACGGACGACGAATAACAAAAATTCTTAGCTGTTGCATTAGTATTGGTGAACGACCTCTTTGTATACTGTACAGTACTGTATATACATGATCTTTAATTTTTATATAATATTCAATTATTAGAACTGTTAATTAACATATAAAATAATTTATAAACGATTAAAAAAATAATAAAAATCATTCGAGTTAATCACAAATTCACCAGAGATTCATTTATAGAATGTCAAAGACTCCTTTGAAAAAATGGACTAATATTGAAAGATTAGACATCGATCTTTCATCGGAATAATATTAGACTATATTTAACTCGAAATTAAATATAAATAAGCCTAACCCTCGATTTATACGATAGATTGGTTCTGAAAAAATACCGTGTAAATCAAAATCCTATAAATCGAGACTAACATTTGTATAGAAAATCGAGGTATAGGTCCGTAACAATCCAATTAAATAATTTGCATTTTATTTAAAATAAATTGCAAATATATTAAAACTAATTTTATATAGATATAGAATAAAAATTTAGAAATAAAGTTTGCAAAATGTTCAAAATATATGAATGTTTATTCCTTATTTTCTCTTATTAATAACGAAACAATATTCTTTCTCAACTCAAAGTCGCCATTACACAGCTAATTTTCTCCATCTCAGATTTTTTTAAATTCGTTTTCTAAAGAAATTCTCGGAATCGGCTCAATAAAATCATTATCAATGTCTGCTTTTTACTTTTAGTTAATTTCTTGTAAATCTCTTCATATTGAACTAAGGAGTTTCGTAATTCTCTTCCAAATCTTAAGCTGCTATCCATGTTTGGATCGATGTCGAGGAAATAGTTTATTGAAAAATTAAGATACGTATTAATGTCTCCATAACATTATGGAATAGATACGTAACTAAAGTAAAACTATAAAAATACTCTTACAAAAAAATTGCATAGTTAAAAAAACAGATCACCATAATTATAGAAGGAAGTACAGAAAAATCTTAGTCCCTCAATTTCGATATTTAGCACGAATGTTATCGCCTGTATATTGACTACTATGTATGAATCTTATTTCTTTAATATTGCTGATTCTTTTCAAAACTACTATAAAAAATGATAAATAATAAGCCGAAATTTACCATGGCTTAAATTAAAAATGATTGTATCGATAAAATGGGGTTCATTGTTGCCTTCTAGTTACTATATAAGGTATCTCCAGATTAAAAAAAAACATTATCTAATAGTTCCAGATCAAAGAAGTTAGTCCATGATAATTCCAAGATAACTTACATTAATCATCGTACTGATCATTTTGTAGAATATCTGTAATAAACGTCAGGCTTCCGACATTAACAGCTAAGTAATAAAACGGCAATTAAGTTTAATTTAAAATATTTATTCTAACGATAATCAAACATAAAATACTGTAACTCCAAATTGGCATCTGATCCATAAACTAGGTCCAAGTATTCGAGGTCTATATATTTTTGTTCTAAATGAATTTAAAACCAATTAATTTTATCCTTAGTGATTATATTAGCCATCTCGATGACTGATTCGCAGCTATTAAGGGAGGTGGTAATTAATTATCGTAAGGTTCAAATTTCTCAGTTGCCATATTTACTTCCATATCATAGAATAAACAGGATTGAATGAAAAATAAAAAATGCTCGTTTCGTGTCACAAAAATCATTAAAACTTTTTCTGCCAATTGAAAGTAAAATTCCTTTATAAAAGCATCTTCTTCCTACTAGCCTGTAAAATAATCTCTTAGAGACTAATGTGATATTAAAGCGTATTCGATATCTTTCAACCCGCAGTAATTTAATAAACTGTAAATTTATGGTTTAAAAATTGTGACGTATCGGCCTTACTGGCTGAATGGGGACAATTATCACTTCTGATAACCGTTGTGATATATAACTGATCGATTTATCAGATTCAGCCAAATATCAGTATTAAAAGTAAATATAAATAAAATGAGAATAAAAGTTAAAAAATTAGCTTATCATAAAAAGATTAACCGAAGGAGAAAACTTTTGTTTCCTGGATAAAGTTGTTTCCAGCCAGACAACTGTTCCTCAGAAATTAGTAAGTGATACTATTAATGTAGTACATTTCTTGACATAAACATGGTTTTTATAATGATGCCAAAATTATTTCTCAATAGTAGGCTATCAGGATGAAGTAAATAAATCAATTTTGCAACTCTACTACATATCTTATTTCATATATATTTATGAATTACTAAATAATGTTTTAAATCAGAAAATTGCTAAATTCCAATTAAAATTTTATGTTTTCTTCCAATCAAAATTCTCAAATTTATACGATATAATATACCCATCATTGTAATATGTTTTAAAGTCATACCTCTACAATAAACTGATTTGATTTCAAAATTGATAAACTGTTTACATTTTAATCCATACGTAAGGACAGGTTATTGATGAAAATGAACGCATTACAAGCAAGATTTTATTTTGAAGATAAACACTATCAGCAATTAACTTACGATATTGCGCGATTTTATTTTTTTTTTAAGTTATAAATTACCGAGCTATGAAAAAACCGTGCAATGATTCAATGTTACTTCTTATTCTGGGTATAACTGAGGGAATCGTAATTTAAAATGATTTGTTCGATATCAGAAAAATAATATGTTTTATATAAAGAAAATGGATCAACATATTACCAACTAACGTTTACACAGAAAAAAGAAAATAACTATTTCTAATTAATGGAAATCTAGAGATCGATCGATCATTCGAAGAATATTTGAACCTTATTGAAACTTCTTCAAATTTATTCCGAATATAAATATTCTGACACTTCAAATGTCGAATCACTACATGGAGGTTTTCAGAATTATTATCTAAAGAATTTATCTTGAATAGGCATTGTTGTCTAGCTATAAAGCGGTAATTCCACGCTACATCGCTAATCCATAACCACGTCCACCATACCTTTCTAGACATTTCTTCGACGTTTAAATCGAGCGTGGTTTCAGAAAAAAAAATTACCTTTAACATATTTTTTATTCGACAGCGATATAAAAGAAAAAAAATTTAGTTACCAAGTTTATTTGTTTATCAATTTTTATTCATCTGTTGGAGTTGGGACTGAGCTAAAACTCATCCAATGGAAAATCGACTAATGCGAAAATTTTACTTTTTTCTCATACCTTATAGGAGGATTTTGGTTAGTTGGGTGGATGGCTATCGGACCAAGTAGTAATCTTCTCTTTCATCTACCCAACCGATCCGACTCGGCCGAAATGTTCCTAAAATCCGAATTCAAATCCTCATTCGGACGGAAGATACGAAGAAGTCGGATAGGAAATTCGAGAGACAAAGAAATCGGATCATAATGGAATATGTATTGACCCGAATCGTCAAACAATTAGGAGTGGCTCGATTACGTTACTAAGTTAACACCTAAAGAAAAGGAAAATTAACTTTTAACTGGATTTGGGTGGCCTACCAGGAAGGGTGGGTTTCTTCCGGCCACA
The DNA here is from genome assembly GCA_000484575.1 of Olivierus martensii. NCBI lineage: Eukaryota > Metazoa > Arthropoda > Arachnida > Scorpiones > Buthidae > Olivierus > Olivierus martensii. Next base: position 26,839 of record AYEL01091466.1, read on the forward strand.
GGCGGTAGAACAGCGCGTAGGGCATATAAGAAACGAATGCTAGGAAAGAACCTATTTTCTCGCACCTCTGGTCATACAGGTAAGAGTACTGGGCTTTGGTGGGAATTTAAAAATGGATACGAGCGTGATTTTATAATTGGCCATCATTCGAAATGGTAGTTGAATTTTGTCCTTAGCTTTTTAGCTAAGAAAACCCGAGATGTTTTTATTAAATTACGAAAACTGACGTGGCGACTCAAAGTTTATTAAATCATCCCGGAGTTAATTAGTCTTTCTAAAATTATCGTAAAATGGAAAGTTTTCTCTTTAATTAATTTTTCATTATCGGAGAATTTAATAAAGAGCCAAAGCGATAACGAGTTGGGTCGGGGCCAGCCGTATGTCAAACACTTATTATCTAACGTCAGAGGCGCTGGGACAGAAGATGAGTGGGAGAAGTTTAGAGATCAGACGATTGATTCTCTTTCCCAGAAGAAATTCTGTACTCGTTTTATTGGCAGGCGGAGAGACAAAATTAAATCTAAGGAGTAGATTAGTCTGGATGCCATTCTCGGTACGTTTCCCAGGGGCTGTACTTTCTAACTAAAACTTCGGGAACACTATAACCCAGATATTTGTTGGCTGTTAAGTTTTACAGGTTTCGAAATTAAAAATGCACCGTACTAGTATTTCTCCAACTACTAATACCGAGGATTTACCGGAAGCGGTTCGGACAGAAAGAGGTTTTTCCACCAACACGTAAAAATAATAAACGTCCGATGATAAATCTGCCGGTATCGATCCGAATCGGTCGACCATACGAAAGGATTCGGATTAGTTTTTCCCCTCCTGATATTCCGCCGTTGACGCGAATATTAGCGTCGAGGCATTTCCACATCTACCATAAGGCGTTCACTCCCGTATGAGGTCAGAGGTCAGTCGGGATCAGACCCTCGCTAGAAACTGGAGAGGTGGGACGAGAATCGAACCCGGATATTCCAGGATGGAAGCGCGGCGCGTTTCTACTCCATAAAATACCGAATCGTTTTCGGATGGTAGTGGTGGTCGAGAGACGACCCACGATAACTCCAATAATAATATTAATAATGCATCCCCTGGGAAATCGCATTGGTACCAGGGATTTAGATTCCAGGTTATCCGCCAATAAAAGTTTTTCCATAGACCGGGTAGAAGAAACCGAAAACTGTCAACCAGGAGGGTTGACTGCCAAACAAAGAATCGATAAAATTTTTACTTTTCTAATTTCTCCAATTTCCGAGTTTTCTGTCAGCCGGTTTGGTCAGGAAAAACGACCGTAGAGAATCGTTGGTTCAAATATTTAAGTTTGAACTACAGCTATTTAAATTGGGGTAGAGTTACGGAGCCAGCCGCTTAGCTTCTAATTTAAAAAGGGCTTTCGAGTTTTAGGGCAGTGTGACTAATTATGGGGCCTAGATTCCGGTTAGAGACGAGTATTCCTGTCTTTTTTAGTCCATCATCTAGATAGGTCAAAAGTTAATAGGTGGCTATTAACGCTTGAAAAAAATCTTTCAAACAGAGACATCTGAACACCGTCTTTCTAAGTAAGAGCGCTGATACGGAGCGGAGACCGCTCTACTCGAATGTCCGTGTTTACCAGATAATTGCGTAACAAAGAATGATGAGCCGACTCGGCTGCCGAGTCGACAAAAATCGCTTCGTCTATCTCCGGCCTTAGTTATGTGAAAAATCTAAATAGCCGACTGTAAGTAACGCAACGCCGTCGTACTGTAATAATGCTTTAAACACTAATTTATGTTATGGGGCCTGGATTCCGGTTAGAGACGAGTATTCGTGTCTTTTTTAGTCCATCATCTAGATAGGTCAAAAGTTAATAGGTGGCTATTAACGCTTGAAAAAAATCTTTCAAACAGAGACATCTGAACACCGTCTTTCTAAGTAAGAGCGCTGATACGGAGCGGAGACCGCTCTACTCGAATGTCCGTGTTTACCAGATAATTGCGTAACAAAGAATGATGAGCCGACTCGGCTGCCGAGTCGACAAATATCGCTTCGTCTATCTCCGGCCTTAGTTATGTGAAAAATCTAAATGGCCGACTGTAAGTAACGCAACGCCGTCGTACTGTAATAATGCTTTAAACACTAATTTATGGATTCTACCACATTTTTAAGTATGGTAAATGGCGGCCATTTAAATAATACGATAATATGAATTCCAGATTAGTAATAGTGTAAATAATATTAATTAGTATGTAATTATAAATAGCTGATAATCGGTCCAACTATAGTTTAATTTACCTCGTAGGTCGATAATCACTCGATGTTTCTTAATCGGTTCAAAAATCTATTATTAGCATTAAAATCGCCAATTTAATGGATAATCGATGGTTGATTATTATTATTATTAAATTACCATTTATCTGTCTTCTGTGAGCATTTTTCTTGGATTCTTTCTTATTTATCCGTATAGTTTTCAGAAGTTAAATCGATACGCGTTTTGTATAAATTACCTTTTCCTAAACGTGTCCTATCCGTGTCAAAGTATCCGTATTTTCGACACTTGTATCGACTGGAGGAAAAGTTTTGCCTGGTTGGAAGCGAATCGAAGACGTTCCTTAATGGTCACGCATACCATTTCGTGACTGTCTACCGTCCTTTACTCGAATTTTCCATCTTCTACTAATGGTTTCCGATAAATTATGACACGTTCCGCTAAAATATTTAGGAAGGATAAGTACGGACGGCGGTCATTTATCTTAATCGTTACACTCAGTCCTTTACTCGAATTTTCCGTCTTCCACTAATGGTTTCCGATAAATTATGACACGGCTAAAATATTTAGGAAGGATAAGTACGGACGGCGGTCATTTATCTTAATCGTTACACTTTCTGTTAGCCTAAATAACCGTCCCGCCGTCTCTTTATATCGTCGACGATAATATAAATCGTATCTTTAACCTATAGACTACAGATATAGTTAGTGTGGGTGTTACTATATTCGTATCCCAACAACACTATTCCGTTAAAACTGACAATTTTGCTTATTTCCGGGACAATATTCCACACGACCATACTACTATAAAATATGTAAAATTTCTTCCGAGTACTACATGATTATAGCATCGTCCTTCCGCTCGTCCGACACTATCTAAATTTATATAGCGACTTACCTCCACGTCTTACTCGATTCGGAGCCACGTATACTCTTCTTTTATCCTAAAAAAATAGGTAAAACATCTTTTTAAGTAAATATTTAACTTTTATAGCCTTTAAAGATTGTTAGTAAATTATTTATCTAGTTAAATTAGAAATTGGAGCGAATAAAAATTTACCTTAATCCTTCTTCAGTTTTCATCCTTCCCTACTTTTCCCAAAATTTGTCTACAACACACTGTCCCGTTTCAAAATTGAAACAGCTCTATAGGTAGAACTGTTTCAATTTTCTAGATAACTTCTAACTATAACCACTACTATTCACAACGCATTATTCCAATTCGTTCACTGCCTATTTATTAGTTTCGTTTCATCGTTCTACCTTTCTAGATTAATTACTGGCTGGCTTTGAAAATTCGATGATCGATTCTGGTTCGATTCATTCGTTATTAATGAACCAAATATAATTCAATTCGGTATTTTCGGGGTCTTACGCTTAGCTTTTTCGCTACAATATTGATAACAACGTAAGTGATGGGCTAACTCAGACTTAGCACTACAGTCTAATCTTTCCCTCCGTTGGTTTATCTTAAAAAGTAACACACAGTTCCATCCGGTATTTCCCATTTAAAAAGCACAAAACGAAAATCTACGTCAACCGTTATTTAGTTTCATTTGATGGTTTTGATGGTAAGTGTCAAAGAATCCAAAGAGACCTAAAGATGTCAGTCTACGCGTTGAATTGATGGGATATTGTTTAAAACAGTACGTTTTTTCCATGTTGGCATCGATGGTCTATTCTTAGTGAATGTTACTCTTACCCATCTATTCTAATAAAAACTTGGCTTTAAGATTTCTAATTAATAATTTATATACCGAAAGCAAAATTTAGACTATTGTTTAATTGATTATCACTGTTATGTATCAGAAAAAGAAATCGTTTGAGTACAAATTAATTAAATGGTTACGCCGATAGGATACCTTAATGTTAAACGAAATTCACAAGTTGATAATACTAGACTGTCGTCGTATACAGTAGAATACTAAGATTAAATCGATTAAATAACGAGATGGAAGCAAAATATGGTTTTTTACTTACAAAAACTTAACTATAGACTACTATAAAAATTTTATTCGGATGATAATTTGACTGCTTAAGAAAGTTGCTTGCCTTTCGTTGTAAGGACGTGGTAATCAAATGGAAGAGAATTACTGTATTATTACTGTGATATTGAATTTAATAGTAATGTTTATTTAAAGTGTTAGGTGAATTCTCTGTAGAAGAGATGATAATTTGACTGCTTAAGAAAGCTGCTTGCCTTTCGTTGTAAGGACGTGGTAATCAAACGGAAGAGAATTACTGTATTATTATTGTGATATTGAATTTAATAGTAATGTTTATTTAAAGTGTTAGGTGAATTCTCTGTAGAAGAGAGGCAATGCATCATTAGTGATTACGATGTAAATTTTTGTTACGTAAAGATAGTTTTTACAAAAATCTATACAATTTATTACAAGATGTTTTCTAGAAAATAGTTTGTAGTTTGCAATTATTTCTTCGGTGAACTCGAGCTAATAGACTATAGATTGAAAATCGATTGAATAAAATTGGAAATATTATATATGCTATTTTTGGAAAGATTTCGGAGTCAGATCTGGAAACTATCGTTGCAATAATTCTTAGAGAAATCGATATTATATTTGATTCGGATATTATTCAGATTTTGGCATTTAACAAAAAGATGGAAAAGATTTAAAGATGCCATATGAAGAAAGGGCAATTATGGTGTTTGTCGATATATAGTATTTTAGAGTGAAACCTGATAAAGAATTTCTTTAGTCGAAGCTGCGTGATTAGATGTTTTTGATTATAATCAATGTTACTGAAAGGTAATATTGAAAATACGCCGGTAGTAAGATTTTCGAATATTGAAGATGGAATTTTGAGCTTTGTCAGCCAAAAATCTTCACCATCTTCCCAGATTAGCTAATAACATTCATCAAAATGTAGTTTAAGAAAGTCTACTACTCGGTGTTTGAAGAAATTAGTTTAATGAAAATTCAAAGTAATGAAGCATCTTATCTGTTGAAAAATACCAGTTAAACTTTGAAGATTTTGATTTAGACGAATTGCATTTGAGTTAAAACAGTACTTTGTAGAGAATGGAATCGGATTTACAAGTTATTCTTTTAATAAAGTTAAACACTTGTCTCAATATTAGAAGATACAGATGGCTCCCATCTGTTTTGAGTCACGTTGCGTAACCTAGCATCGAGCGATCCAATTTGGAGAGTTTCCTAATAAACATACTTTGAATTTTCTCCAACGAAAAGAGAGAAGAGTAGGAAAAGGCAGAAAACATATACGAATTGAAAATTTTAAAAGCTGTTTTTAAATTTCTTTTTCTCATACGAATGAACATTTTAATAATGCTTGAAATCATTGCAGAACAATGATTGAATTTATCTTGGAAGTGATGCTGGATTGTGAAAATGATGAAAAGATGACATCTGGATATTTCAATTGAGAAACAATTTCTAGTTATTTATTGCAAATGAAAAAAATATCTGATTTCGAAAATTTTTCTCCGTTCCTGGAAATCATAATTTTAGTTTTGTCAGGATTGATTAAGAGATTGTTTTGGATGTAGTAATTTTCAAAGTCGTTGATTTTGCGTTATAAGGACAATATTTGGTGACAACAACACTGTATCATCCACGTAAATTAAAACTTCAAGAGTCTGACTGTCTAGAGTCTAGATTAATGCTATCATTAGAATTATTGAAAACTTTAAATAGATCATTGATGAAAAAGATGAACATTAAAGGACTTGGAGGTTCATCCTGAGGAAATCCAACAAGAAGGTCAAATGAATCGGATAATTAATTATTTTTAAGAATTTCCTCAGAAAATTTGAAGAACAATTTGCATATTATATAGATAAACTTGTAGTTATCAATATGAGAGTAAAAGTTATCGAGTTAAAGATTGCCTTTAGATCTATGAAGCAGGCATATAATTTTTGATTTTTCAGTAATTGAATTTGAATTAACAAATTCATAAAAAATCGACTATCAATAATATCTATCTAGGATTGAAAGCAAATTGAAGTTCATTTATTAAGTAATTAGCTTGAAACCACTTTTTTAATCGAACTGCAACAGTCCAGTAAATAATTTTCTCATAACAGAGAGCGAGGCAATTGTACGATAATTAGTTGATTTATTATTCTGGTATTCTTATGAATCATTACATAGATAATTTTGTTACATTCTGAAGGAGGGTCTGAACCTTAGTATATTTGAATGAATGTAAAGTTTATAGAATTATAATATCTGAATAGGCAAACCTTAGAAAAATACTGGAATCGAATCGAAGCCACCAGCTGTAATATTTAGTTTCATATTTATTGATCACTCAATTCATTTCTTTGATAGTGAACTCTTCCTCAAATATAGGATTGAAAGAATAAGGAGGAAGAATAATTGTGTAATATTTGAATTTTTTGAAAAAAAATCTATTTATGTATCCAAACCAATTGAACAGATGCTTTATGTATTCTTCTGAAATCATTAACAATTTTCTAGAAATTAGAAGAAATTTTTTTTTCTCAATGAGTTGGCTATTAATATTTTTAAAATATTGTTGGTTTTTTATTTAAAACCTTTTATGTATGCTTTTTTGTATAGTATATAAAGTTCAAAGTCAGAAGTTAAAGTGGAAAGGCGAAATTTCTTGAGTTATGGTCTGACAGCTTTTCTTAACTTATTGCAATCAAAGAAATACCACGGTTGGTGTTGTTTACAAGAAGTTTTTCGATTTAAATTATTAATTATTTCGTTATAGATAACTATCAAGATTAGAATAGATGAGGGCATTTCTTAATAGTTCTTGAATGATTTTATTTAATTCTGTAGCAAATTAATCTAAAATATTCTTAATATCTTTATATTTTCTTGATGTTATTTTCTTTTTGTAACTGTTAAAAAATGATGAATTTGTATTTCGGACTGATGTGAATAGGGAAGGGTCGGAACAGAGTGTATAGTCTCCAATTAGAAAGTGGCAACAGTCTAATAGCTCCCGAGAAAGGACAATATGATCGATAACAGATTTACCAATATTTGAACCGTGAATAGGGAAGGGTCGGAATAGAGTGTATAGTCTCCAATTAGAAAGTGGCAATAGTCTAATAGCTCCCGAGAAAGGACAATATGATCGATAACAGATTTACCAATATTTGAACAGAAGTTGAATTCTATTGAATAGTCACTAGCTATTCGGCTTTTAACTAAAATAATGAATTATCTTGACTAACTGAATAAATATTTCACCTGTTGTTGTTAACCAAACCTTTACTTCATCTATAACTGAAGATATTTTCGTTTTTTCGAAAATAAGAAGAATCAAAATTATTAGCAATTCTAGCATTAAGATCTGAGAGGCTAGAATTGATCTATGTTTTCAGATTGTTGCTAACAGAGAAAATGTTCAGAAGAATAGTTTTCAATTTTGTTAAGTTTTGAATCAGTTAGAAGCTCTAGACTACCAGAAGCTCTTCCAAGAGTTTTAAATTTGAGAGCTGTGATCTGGATATCTTGAAAATAATTTATTATTATTATATATTAGACGGCCCAAGTTTCTAGTAGAATTACAATATTAGATGATTGAGGATATCTTTAAATTCTGTTGAATCCATATTACTTTTTAAAGCGTGGACATTCTAATTAATGAATCTAAAGGGAATTTTTCTGACAATTATCATGGTTGTGGTTTTCATAATTTTGGAATTTCTAAAAAAGAAAACGGAATGAGATTTTGGTTTCAGTCTGAAATAAAAGGTTAGTTGTTTAATTTTGTACTGTGGTTTAACACCATTTTGATTTTTTTTTCAAAAATGGGATAAATAGCTTTCAAACACTTACATTTAGATTGTCCGAAAGCTGGACATCTCATCACTAACGATTAATGTTTTTTAAATTTTGCTGTTTTTTTAATGTATTGATAACTTTAAAGAAGAATTCATTTCTTCTTGCAGTATTATTAAAATTTAGAAGTAATAAATGTAAGTTTGATCGAGATTTTATAGTTAGACGAAATTTAAAATGGAAATTTTGGATGGGAATGAAACTTGTTCAGCTATGTTGCTATATTCCTTTAAAATTAGGGATGTATGGACGAACAGTATTTTGTTTCCATTGGTGATGGAAACTATCAAACTATCTCTCCATTTTTGTCCGGCAACTTCCAAAATAATGTATAAAAGCAAAATTTATTCATGGTGACAGCTCTCCCGAACGATGTCATTTAAGAGAAAATAGCTTGTTCGAAATTGAAATAGTTTTGATAATGATGTAAACTATCTGAAAAATTTCTAAACTTTTCTAAAATCTTTCTATACTTAAATGAAATTTCTCTTTAAATTTTTATTGACGTAGAGGAAGCTGTTTCCTCTAAGGAAAAATTTTAAAGAGAAACTTCAGAGAGATGGTTAAAATCTGACCACGACATTAGTATATTATTAAACCATTCATATTTTGTCTATGGCTCGTATACGCCTCTCCTAGTAAAAACTACAGTATCTAGACAAATAACTTTTTCAGTTTTAAAAATATCCAATAGATTTTTTCAACTTATTTTCAATACACTAAAATGATGATGTTTAGTGGTAGAACATCACTGTAGGATTTTGGACAGCTTTTTTTACGTATCTGCTATTGGACTGTGACGTCATACAGTTGGCCAGTGTCGGGTATAAAATATACGAACAATAGAATCAGACATTGTTCCATCGATTAATTTACAATAATAACCGTATTGGGATCACTTTTAAGAAAAAAAAGAAAAATCGATAACTCTTGGCACTTAGGAAAATTTATTATGGATTAACTAAATAACATTTTTATTAAAATTAATTATTTTATTATCATTTATTTAAGTATATTATATATGCGCTTGAAATTCAGTCGACTCCGATAATAATATTGTCCGACTTAAAATGATTATTATTGAAAAATAGCAATGGCACGCCGATGTAATGAATCACCTGATAGGTTGACAAGCGCTTAATCTTGTCGGAACTTCTCTTTCAAACTATTTATAAAGCTCAAATAACATAAAATAATTTCGGTTCCTTGTCAAAAATTTCTTTTAACTAAATTAACTGTAAGAATTAAGTGAGATGATAACTTCATTTTATATGGTAAAACCAAACTATTCGGGGAAAAACTTTATTATTTTTGAACTATCTTTTGGACTCGAGGAGAGGATGAAATATAATGATTAATGATTACAGGTTATGGATCTGATCAGAAGTAAACCAGTAAAATTTTGTTCTGATAATTTTATCTTCCAATCCGAAGAGAGAGACAGTATCTCCCTTGACAAACGAAGAATCAAGTCTTGATTCGAACCTGGTCTTCAGTTCGATGTGACTGGAAAACTTAAAGAAAATAAAAGGAGCGATAAAACAAGAAATTTTTAACAGTTAGCAATAAAGCTTTTGCAGCTTTTCTCTCTTGTTTATGTCGGTGGTTGGGATTAATATCGTCATATTCTTATGTTCATGAGTATTTTGCCTTCTGTCAAGTTTAATAAGCAAAGAAACTAAAGGAAATACGAAAAAGCAAATTTCTCTTATAGTCAGACTACACTTTAGCCCCCGTTAAAGTTAGATTAAATTTTCGTTTAGCTTTAATCTATATCTATTTTCTTAGCTTTTTTTCTATATTACTTGTCTTCATTTTATGTTGTACAGTATTTGTATCTTAGTATGTTGTTATTATTATTATATCATATAAATTTTATTTTATGTTATAAAAAATAGTTTAAGATGTCGATTTTCTGGTTCTCATTTTCCGGACTCCTGACACATCGCTTACCTACGCTCCCTTTTAGTTTTTCGTTTAAACATAGTTTACCACGCTTGAACAACACGGTTTAAACTGCTGGCTCAGCCCTATCGTTCAAATTTTACATGGGTGCAAGCTCACGAATTTTTTTGACTCTCGAGGACCCTACAATCACTACTAAATTTAATATAAACCTAAGTATTTCAAAAGCTATTTTGGAGAACAACCAACTGTCGCGAGGATCTCGTAATCCTTCGCAAAATTAAAGCTATTTATGTAACCAATGCCAACCAACTCGAATCATGGTACACCAGAGAGTAATTCACAGTGTACAAAGAAACTTTATTACTTATCGAAGAAGTAGGAAAAGAAGTTAGTGTACGAGAAGTGATTAGAAAACTTTAAATTATTAAAACATTTTACTGAAATTAAAATAGTTGGGTAATTTAGAGACAAACAGTAATAGGGGTTTTATAAGTACTGCTACAATACAAAAAAATAAAACAAAAACATTTAACTAACATATATTTAATTAATTAAAATAATACTTCTGAGTACTTTTATCAGCTCTATTAAGTAAATCCGGACAATTATGAGCATCTCTTGTTGTGCCCGAAATTTAAATATTTTAATAGATAATTCTCACTTTCACTACCACACAATGGCAAATCTTAAGGATTTACTGGTAAATTCTAAGGTTTACCGGATCTTCCAACATTTAACATATATATATTCAATAATATATAAAAAATTTTTAGAAATATTTTTTAGCAAAAAATTTAACTGGTCTTTCACAATTTATTTATACAGTAATTTTTTATATTGCCGTTTATCAGACAAGAAAGTTTTCAAGATGTTTCTTTTCAAAGCCATAAAAGGACAGATATTCCGACAATTTTTTCAACAGATACGAATATTAACTGTCATAATTTTATTACATTATTTTAACATTGAATTGTTTAAGTAATATTATTTCTTACAGAACGTCTTCAACACTAAAATCGCTCACTAAAAACAGTAAAATCACATCTTCACACGCAAAAAAACTATTAAAAGCAAACTTCATTAGTCGTTTAGATATACGTATTTTATTATTAGGTTAACTCATCAATGGCCTAACTATCCACGATATCCAGCAATTTCTGAATATAATATTACGGCAACTCTTACATCATCATGACGTCAGACATTATGACTTTTATTATGAATATGCTAACATAATAATTTAATTATTGTATCATTTAGAAATTTACTCATTGTTTCTTTGCATCTAACTTCAACATTGATTTAACCAGCATATGATGTCACAATGGCAAACTCATGTTTCCTATGACGAGTTTATATAGAAACAAGACTTAATAGAATCAAGGTAAGACAAAATAGAGATAGAGTTTAGTCTCACCTGGATTATACAGTAATTTGAAACTTCACTATGGTACTTTTGACGTAATGATTTTGTAGGGACATTATTTATTTGTTAAAAAGGGAAGAAAAGGAAAAATTTAGACAGTATATTTTTCATTACAAAATCAAATGCCAATGATGCCCAGAATTTTCCTAGCAAGGACCGCGCCAAACGGGAATAAAAGATTCATGGGAGGAGAGTACAGGATTCAGGGACTGCATAAAATGCGGGTAAAATATATTTATAAGGTGAATTACGTATGGCATCCCTGCTGTAACTATTCTTGGCGCAATACCGTTCCCCGAGAATTCTTTTTGGCGTAACAATGATTTCATCGTGGCTTATTATGCTTGGTCATACTTTTTACATCAGCGGTTGCTAGGTGTCATACATAATGTTATCACTATAACGTAAAATTTGTGACGTCATCAATTTTACATTATAGTGACAGAATACATAGAAGACATTTATGATGTCGTCCATTGCTTATCTCAATATGACATCACGGTAGTGAATTGTGAAGTTATTCAAAATTCGAACAAAACTGAAGTATGATATCATTGTCGCGTCAAAATAAAATTCCGAGATAATGCTGACAATAAGTAGTATTTTATTTTGTAATGAAAAACATATTACATTTTCTTCCATTTATGCATAGTGACATCACTAGATAGCTCCGATGTACGTCTTCACAATGATGTCATGTCATGTCATGTCTCGTCAAGATGGCGCAATCCAGATATAATGTACTGGCTTAGTCAAAAAGTCAATGGATTTTAAACGCTTTAATAAATAAATATTTGTATATGGTTCATTGTGAATCTATTATATATAAAATTTATAAATTTATATCTAAACTAATTTACAAATTATTTATTATTAGCCGGATTATCTGACGTCATGATGATGTAACAGTTAACACTCAAATTTTCTGTGCTAGAAATGCTCGAGCAACGCCGAATACACTGGCCAGTATAAAAGGCGTGAACCACTGTTCAAAAATATTTGAGCACGATCAAAATATACATCCATTTTATAATAAAAGTGTATACAATATATTTATTATGGGAAATGCAAATTTCTTTAAATCTATATTATTTACATAAATATATATTTTGCTTTTGATCAGTAGATGACAATAGGCGCTTAACTCCAAATAATGCATAATCAAATATTTTTATTTATAGTTTTTACTTGGCTTTCCTAACGATTACCAGCAGGTTTTATTAACTTTTTGAAATTTATAATTCAATTATTTAATAATTTTTTATTAAAATAGAAAAGATGTACTCAGAGATTTAACTCTTTGGAAAATGAATGAGGAAATAAGAAGAGTACGGAAAAGAACTAGCAAAAAAAGATAGCATTCTTTAATCTAGCAAAAAAAGCACTAGCAAAAAAAGATTGCATTCTTTAGTCGCCTTTTACGATAGGCAGACGAGATGAGACTCCATCTTGTCTGCCAGTCACAAGAGCCATTCTGTCCCATCAGAGAACCAATTCTTTAATGAACGATTTAGAATACAGCCGTAGTAGTCGATGGATTATGGATGATGGATGAGAAAGAAGGATTAATTTTAGCCTACTTTCCAAAGAAAAAGAAGAATTCTTTTCCTTCGGATAATAGGATATTGATCTTACAAGATCAGCCTCCTACTGTCCGGCTGGTATCTGTCCCTCCATAATAATTTGTGAACAAATTAGTACATTTTCGTGAAATTTGGTTATAATGTTCTGCCGTTAAATGTCATTTGGACATCACATCGTTTAATGCTGTGGGATAGTGTAATTGTATAGACTATAGACAATAGCGGAATCAGATACAAAATATAATATTGGCACCATAATATAATTTAAACAATTGCTGTATATTTTGTTTCTTTGTTTTTCCCGAAAGACAGCAGAGACGAGCTCTATGCCCCTACCGCGAATCTTTCTATGCCTATAGAACACCAGAATTTCTGAAATACTTTCTTAATATATCCTAAGCTAATCGTTCGATTTATATAAAATTTTTACTTTGTTTATCATTGACACGAGATAGCTCTAAGTGTTAAGAAGAGTAGCATAGCTTGTACAATTTATAGTAATATAGTACAATATATTTATGTTTTTATTATATAAATTAATGACATTTAAATATTACTCAGGCAGCATTGGATATACACAAATATCTATCATATAAATACAATAATAATTATAAATTATTATAATATTGACAGTAGGACGACGAAAGCATCGAATAAATTTTTATGAATTCAACATAGAGATTGCGATATTGAAAATATATTTTAATCTCAGCATTAATCACGATAAACTAAAGTTAGGAAAAGTATGCTATTAGTACCCACGAACTGCTTGTTAAGAAATTGGATGGATAGCTGGCATCGATCAAAGTGGAGAAAGATTACAACAGTATAATTTTATAACATGGAAAGCACGACCCAAGTGATATCTTTAGAAAGAGGGCTTTCTATATACTATGCAGTATATTACTTAATATATTAAACAGTATATATTTCAATATATATGCCATATATTGAAACCCAACTCCTATTATAGTATAATTCAGATTAATAATAATATATATCATTTTACTGAGACATCCGACCTAGGAATCGTCATTGACAGCCAGCCTACTTTCAGATATCACATCGAATCTCTTTGCCTGTAATTATATAAGAAAATTGGTTCGATTCGGAGATATTTAAAGAATGTACGCAATTTTACCACTTTAAAATCCCGGTTCCACGCTATGTTTGAATCAAACATCATTTGTGGCATTTCGATTACTAGAGCGCATTTTCAGACTTACCCGAATAAAATCGACTATATTATTTTAATATAATTAATTTTTAACTCAATCTGCCAAGTGTAGTCCTATATATTCTGTTCGGCAAAAGTTATCTTTATATACTGCTCAACTAATTAAACAGCGATGATAATGCGAGATATCAAGTTGAGGAGCATACTTTTACTGAAAATATAAATATCAAGATACCCGTTATGACCAGATCTATAGAATTTATTAAAATCGAAAAATGTAGAACAGATAATTTTTTTGAACTAGATCGGAAGAGCGGTTCAGCAGGAATGCCGAGACCGATATCGTATGCCGTCTTCTGCTTGAAAAAAAAAAAATAGTTGATACTGTTGGTTTAAATGTTTTTGCGTCAACGTTTCTTCAATAATGTATTGGTGCAGTTATGATTATTAAATCGAATTAAATTAAATCTAGTTACTTATAAGGAATGAAGTTGAAATTTTCTTTAAGAAAAATTATTTTAAAAAATTTTTACTTTAGATACTATGGAAACCAATTGTTTGTTTACCGTCGGACAGTATTCACCCAGGATTAAGGTAAGAATCGACGTTTTCTTTTACCGCTAATGAGGACAGAAAACTCACTGCTGGAATTAACTTTTCTTTTTTCTTTAACAGAAATGGCTGGCGATTATTATGGTTATCATTTGGTATATAGCCAACTCCGCCGACAGTCGGATCCACCACCCAATCGAAAGAGTAGAAGAGAGTCACGTTAGCGGGTTCTGGAGTCCTCCTTTGCCTCCGTTAGACGGTCCACGACGAGACTACTTCCACTCTCACTTTCCATCCTACGGTCTGTTTCCTTCTTCCTCCCAAACGTCCGACTTTTATCCTCTTCCAGCCGTCTCTTCTGTGGAGAGGGATGTTCCGTCCTGGGAATGGGGAATGAACGGCCCTGACAATCGTCCCTATTCGACCAGCTACCATCGCTGCAGATTCGGGCCCTGTCAACAGGGCAAGGCCGGTTCCATCCGAGTGTGGAAAAAGAAAGTGTTGTATCCGACACCGAGTAGAAGAGAGGAAGGAGAGGACGACTACCAGCCGGCCCAGAGCTGGAAGAAGGGGGGAGAGGAAGCGTTCCAAGTGGATTTCCAATACGGATACGGACAACCCGACCAAAACTGACTAGCCGGAAGGAAAGAAGAATAGGGTTCGATTAATCTGTCCACTATATCCGTCGATAGAGACCGTTTGATATCGATACTAGATCGCAACTGTGTAGTTGATCCAAGTCCTTATTCGCAATAAATGGCAGATTTAACTACGGCTTAGTCTAGACTGAAATTTCTTTCTAAACTCGGTAGGTCAATCGTCCGATCCAGGTGGGTAGTGGCCGACCGGTAATATATATTTATTTATTTATCTACAAAAGAAGATAACGGGCTTAAATAATATAAGAACGTTTGGCTGACGAAAGTGAAGAAGTCTAATTTAGTCTTTTTTAATTGAGATCACATCATTTGATTTCGATTCCAATATTTTATCGATACAGTAAATTACTTTTAGCTCATTTATTAGTGATAGTTTCTTCTTGACTCGGAAAATTCGATCTCCCTATTAAAATCCCTCCGCCCAGCTGGAATATTTTAAAAGACGAATCCCATCGATAGAAAAAAAACCACGGATAGATGGCGCTAGGTAAACCGGAAAAACCAAGGAACGAACCGAGACAAACAGCGTTAGTGGTTTCCGGTTTTGGTATATAACTACGTGTGGCTGTTTACAAAAAATTCAAATCGGCACGGTATTCTTTATTTATTAGTAGAAAGATGGAGAAAATATAGTTTACAACTACCGACTGGGATGGAAGCGGAGATTATTTCTGATTAGAAGAAAAACGGTAGAGAGGCTGTCCATTCCTCCTCATCTGGTACTAGTCAGTCCTACTTACGGACCGCGGTCCACTGTTACTCCTATCCAGAGCCGGAATATTTGGGGGTTGGATGAGAGAGACGGAGTCCCTCGGTCTATGTCAAGAAATTAATAATAATTATATTCCTTTTACGTTTAATAACATAATCATTATAATAGGTTTTCTTTATGGGATGGATGAGATGAGGTAATTTACCAGGCGATAAGCGCTTAACGGTAAAGGTGCCGCTATTATTAAAATAAACGCATTTAATAAAGACGATATATATAGTTTAACCACCCAATTACAAAAAACTATTTAGCGCTTGGGCCGTAAGTGGGTATTCGAGCGAATCCATGGCAGATATATTTTCTCTACCTACCCATATCTGGGCCAGTTAAGCATGATTTTTACGACGCCGAGCCCGTTTTACGACGGCTAGTTAAAAAATTCCCTGGTTTAAAAAACGCCATCAAGAATGCGGGCTAAAAATAATTTTTAGCAACAGTTTTTGGGAACAAAACAACCGGGCGTAAGCCATTAAGCTAATGGCTACCGGTAGCGGCAGGTAGATAACTGCCAAACTGGATTAAGTTCGGATGGGTAAGTGGGGAATCTGCTGGGGAGGGGGACTAGCGGGTGGATGTAATTATCGTATTTGAAAAAAACTTTAAAACCGTAGACAGAGGAAGTTGGAGTCGACAGGAAATTTAGACCGAGGGGTGGCCATCTTCGAAAATTAGCGCTAAGCGGTCGGAAATACCGGCCGAGGAAATGTTCCGACCGCCACCCATTTGGTTCAAATTGGCAGTCATTATTAAATAATGGCACTAAACATCCCGCCTTAGCGGGAAGCCGAGCCTAGCTAGTTTCGGTAGAAAATAAATCCGGATTTCTGCCTTAATACTGTTATATTTACCATTGAGAATGAAACCAACGTTCATTTTTATTGGCTAGTTTTATTATAAAAACATAAATAACATCGCTTATTACAGATATTACAAACACGTGCACATTCAGGCGCGCTCCTTACTGGTCCGACAGCGCTGCCAGCTCACAATATAATCTCGAACCATTAAAATAGCGATATATAACAAATACTGTCTCTAATTTTAATTATCCATTCCGGGACCGAAAGAGCCCCACCCTCTTTCCACTGTTAATGGAGAGGCGGTAGTTTATCCGGGACGCTTCAACTGGTTAGCCCACTTCATACGTTGGGCCCCGACACCGTCATCACTAAATTTTCCGGCTTCCAGTGGCTACCACTCACCGACTTAAGTTAGATAGACGGATTATAATTCTTAAGACAAAAAATTTCTTTATTAAACTTTCATTTAATAAAGAATTTTTGATTAATATCCACTTTTGGTTTCGCAAGATACCGATATCAGTACCGATCGACTGGTTACGCCCCACCCGCCGTGTCCGGGATAAAAATTCCGAAAAATATTTACTGGTATTACGGATTTTAATTAATTACAATGGTACTTTAGCAGCCTTGATTTCCGCCGACTCCATTAATTAACCATTTTGGACTCATCGGCCGTTAGAAAACCGACTCATTTCGTCGATGAGAATGGTATCCGTGTGGCGCCATTTTCTTCTAACGGCCCTCTCCTTATTTATATTTCGATTTTATAACAGGCCGATCGGACGCCAATAATTTCTCTCCGTTTGGCTCAATTTGGTTTTAATTTCTGTCCTACCTGGTTGGTCCGAAGTTGGTCACCCGCCTATCCGTAATTAGTAAAGTAAAAACCCGCTAGTTTCTACTTTACTATACTAAACTAATACGTAATAGTACCAGTAGTATCGCTAAGTACGGTTTACTATATAATGGAAATTCCTTTTCATCCCTTATTTTTTTACTAAACCTTTACTAATTATAAAACACCAGTGCCGATCGTCTACCGCGCTAATATTTCCAAATATTTAATACTATACTAAATTAATACGTAATAGTATCAGTAGTATCGCTAAGTACGGTTTATTATATAATGGAAATTCCTTTTCATTCCTTATTGTTTTTTACTAAACTTTTACTAATTATAAAACACCAGTGCCGATCGTCTACCGCGCTAATATTTCCAAATATTTAAAAGTTATCGAATTATGTCCACTTTATAAATAATAACTTGGGCCCGGTGGTTAGTTATGGCCGCCTATGGTCATTAGTATTTAAAACCTTTTTTATTTTTCCATCGATTTTTGCCTACCCAGATTCGTTAAGATGGAGAAAAAGTAATTTCTCTCCATTAAAGTCCAAAGAAGTTTTTCGCCTAGAGTCGATTTTTTTCTTTTTCTTTCTTTTTTTATCATCGCCTAACCTGGTAAATGGTGGTTGACCGTTAGTAGGCGGAATAAAATCGGGTGTAAGCCATTAAAAATACTGATGGGGAAGATCGGATTTCCCTTATATTTTAGTTACGTTTCCCCGTCCCAGTCGATATTCGTTTATATCTCTCGACTGTTTAAGTTTCGGTAACGAATACGTCCGTTCCGCTTTACCCCAATTACTCCCATTTGTAAGGAAATGAGGACGAATATCGATCGTTAGCGGAATTTAAACTTTTCTTGTTTAATTTTCCGGCTTACCACGTCAGCCGGAAGTTTGAATTTGAGGCGCCAGAACCGTAGTCACTTCCCACCACGCACCGTTTAAGCTGGTGAAGAAATTAAACAGATAAATCGTTCGGTGGGAGAAAAATTTAAATACATAATTATTACCATAGCGTTATTAAGTATTGTTCTGACCGAAAATAATGCCATAGATTATTTTCTGATAGATTCGATATCGTATTTGAAATTGCTCTATTTGTAAAATACTTAATAACGCTAATAATGCCATAGATTATTTTCTGATAGATTCGATATCGTATTTGAAATTGCTCTATTTGTAGCGCACTCCAGATATAGTCGATTGAAAGATTTGTTTGTTACGTGACTATTACGCTAATTATCGTCCATCAAATCTTTACTTAATATATGCTATATTTATTTATTTATTTATTAGCATTATTCATTTATATTTTTCAAAAATTGATCTTCTCTAATGGGAAAAGTATCTTCCGGTCACGAAAAGTTCATTAATAACAAATGTAATCCTTTTATTAAACAGTTCTTTTTTTATAAAAGTTACGTCAAAGATTACTTTTATAAAAAGTAAGCCCTACTTTTCGTGGAAAGTAGGGCCGATAAGGTCGCGATCTTAGCTGTGTTCCGTGAACAATTTTTGAAATAATTTTTAAAAATTCCGTGGGATGTTCCGCCATTAGAGACGGTTTCCATGCCGATGTTTCCCTTCTCTATTTAAAAAAAATTGATGCGGATTATAATGCGGATTAAAAAATGTTTTTAAAAATGTAACCACGAAAATCTTCCACCTCTGTCGTATTTTAAATACACGATGGACGTTAACTTTTCCTACTAATAATGTTTGAATTATTCGATTCGTTTTTATAAAATTCATCGGTAAGATCACGCCACGATGTATTTTTTAATCACGCATTTTTAATCGTTTCAAAAGTATCCTATATGCACGAAATGTAGGCCATTATTTCTTTCCATCGTGGCTCGATTATTCGTGTTTGCTAGACCACATAATTAATTTTTTTAATATATTTTCTCTGATTAAAACAGGCTATATGTGTATAGACGTGGTTAATCAGTCGATCCACCATATCCGTGAAAGGATAATTGACTTTGTAAATGATAGTCGCTTCTTAAGCCAAATCAGCATCTATTAATTTCGTGTTGTTGACTGTTCTCTCGGTCCCTTCCTGGAAAATTTAAAAATATGCGACCAGCTATTGAACGCAGTTTCTCGGATGAACAGCAATCGTCAGTCGATCCACCATATCCGTGAAAGGATAATTAACTTTGTAAGTGATAGTCGCTTCTTAAGCCAAATCAGCATTTATTAATTTCGTGTTGTTGACTGTTCTCTCGGTCCCTTCTTGGAAAATTTAAAAATATGCGACCAGCTATTGAACGCAGTTTCTCGGATGAACAGCAATCACATTACCATCTCGCGACTTACTCAATACTCAATGATTTATTGTCACCTTAAAAAACAGGTAACCCCTATAAAATAGGTAACCACACAATTTCAGATTAGTGCGTCCATCAGCTACATCTGGTGGTCGCATTGGCAGCCATATAAAATGTTTCCTGGAGATCCGCTGGTCTAGAGCATAAAATACCATAATTTCGATCAAATCGAATAATATTTACACCAGTTATTGTCTCGAAACATCTAAATATTCTTCCATGTTATTACACTAGTAATACTGACCCTCCATCGATCGATGGAGGGTCAGTATTACTAGTATCAATAAGTTTTGTTCTGTAGTAGATCCCGATATAATGGGCCAAAGAATCGATGCGGCCGGGATGAGGATAAAATAGGCCATGCGAATCTGATAACTATACAAATTATGGCGCCGATGGACCAACTCAATTCACACAAACACTTGTTTATTCCACTTCGGAATGGGAAGATTCGACATGTCTAACGCAGGAATTTTAACTTTTGAGCCTGTTGACATCTTAAAGAAAATATCTAAAACTTGGTTACACCATAAAAAATTTACGAGTGCATATACAGTTAATGTATGACAATGAAATATTTTTCCAATAAAAAAAAATCTCTTCTTTATCCATCGATATTTGTATTCAATTAACTACCGAATAAATCATTTTATTTACCTATATATATTCCACCATAATACTTAATCGTTAACCATTAATATTTAAATGATAACTTTGGTCACACCCTTACTACCCCGTGGCCAAATTCTGATGAAAAAGTACTGATCGAATCGGTGGTCGGCCAAGAAATATCTGAAGAAAAGTTGGGAAAGAATGGAAAATGTGTACGAACATTCATTTTATCCTAGTTGAGCCAATAAAGTCATAAATTTAACTTATATCTCGAACACAATGCATTAGGTATTTTGTGAAATTTTTCGAATTATTACTTACTAGTCTACCCAAAGCAGATTGATAGGACCGGTATCCTATATTATATTGTTATATGTAATTGAAATATTTTGAACGATTTATGGCGGTAGTCTCGTAAAATTATCCGTAATACCGGAGAAAACGAAGAAAATTTCAAATATCTGGAAAATTGGAGGTTGGCCGTCGGATTCCATCCGACTGGTTTTATTTTAGGACCAGAGGCTGTTTTCATACGAAACTTTAATAGAGAAAAACGACGGCGCATTATTATTTTGTACCATTCCGTTTATAACCATAAACTTTTATAAAAAACTCGAAAAACTTATCCCGAAATGGCGCTCAAAATGGCGCCAGTATTAGGCAGTACTAATTATAGTTTTAGTAAGAAGATCGGCTACAGTAACAGTTGATATAATTTATTTTTCTGAAGAAAGACGTTTAGTTACGCTACATTTTGAAAACAAGAAAGATGGCTATATGCAGATTTATTTTTATCGTAAAGTAAATAGTGCGGACAGACCTTATAACAGTAAAGATTAGACCGATAAAATGTCAAAAATATAAAAATATGGAAATCTTTACGTAAGTTTTAAATTATTACCCAGTTATTTACTTGGAAAAACATGGATCGAAAATTAAAATTTACTAGCGACATCACTTATTAACTCGGCAATAATTTACTTTTGGCCATAAAATGCTAACGGAAATCGATTAAGCAGTATGTAAACCAGTGTTGACAGATCCAAAATCTTTCGCGTGACAAAATTAAGAGAATAGGGCAGCAAATATATATATATCATAGCCAGCCGTGATACGTAAGAGCCAATATAGATACCAGAACAAAACACTAATATTCAAATTTGTAAGTATAATTTTTATTTACATTATCTGAGGAATACAAATTGGTTTAAAAGTTCGGAAATTGAAAAGAGATAAGGATAAAATCAAATAAAATATACAAAATTTTAGCGTGGAAGTAATGTTTGGACGTGTGCCATTGATTTTCCCGACTTTTGGCCCAGAGAGATAAAGGTTAGAGTTACTTTTAATTGTTTCGGAAAGGTAGATGGTTCAGAAATGACTCGAGAAACTTTTCTTGGAATTTGAAATCCTACCGGTAACTATATATTCGATAGATCAAATAACGGTATATCGTTAACTGCATTAAAGTTAACCTAAAACTTGAATTAGAGCTTAACGCGATCTCCGGTCATTTTTTTCCCATATTCAAATACCGGTTGGTGCAAAAATATCGGTTCTTTCGGTATTGACTTGAAAAAACAATTGTTTATGATGTAGTTGCATAAAAATTACGCAACTAGATCATAATTCAATATAAAAATCAAATCAAAAAATCAATAAAATCATCAATAACATTTTTGGCCTAAAGATTTCATTATTTAAAAATTGTTTTTTTTTTTTAATGTTTTATATATTATTATTTACTTAACTATCTGAGTAAATACAGTATGATTTTTTATAGTCCTCGATTGTCTTCGATGTTTATAACGCAATTAAAAAATGAGGATTTTTCTCCGAACCATCGTCCTGATTTAGGTTCACAGAATTATAGACAGGCTATGCATAAAATTATATTATAATATATATATATATTGTAAAATATTGTTAATTAAACGGTATAGTGAAAGTTATTTCTTCACGCTATCTACCGACATCTTTTTACTGTTAATTAAGGCGAAATTCAAAATGGCGAAATCTATTGATATTATTGAAGGTCGGAGAGAATGTAGAAAAAAAAAGCGTTTATCGAAAGATAGATACCTATCGAAACCAGCGAAAACTGCAGTCGAACATATAAGATAATGAGAAAACAGATCTATTTAATAATCTAGAATTAGTGGACCTCACCATGTAGGTGAAATGACTGAAAAATGATATCTGGGGTTCACGCTGGAGAAGTCGTATTCCTTTCAAGTATTAAATTAGACACAGGCGATATCTCTGCAAATCGATTACCATTCATATTACATCGACGACAATAGTTTCTGCTGTGATCATTACTATCAATAAATCTCAATTTTGACCAAATTGGAAATTACATCGGCAGGCAATTATTTAGTTACGTGCAATTTTATGTATCGTTATCGAGATATCGATCAAAAACGGCATTAAAATTTAGAGTCTAGAAAAAATTATAAAGATTGCCGCGTGAAAGAAGTTTTATAAGAAAAAATTATTCTCATTCAAATTTTAATTATTTTTTATTATCCGTTTCCTGTGTTCAGAATACGAATGACGCCATAAATAAAGATGGGGAAACAGGTACGAAGCCGAGCGAGTGATGCGAGAATGGGGGGGTTGAGCCGCCTTAGGCAATCAAGGACTGGAGCCTCTTAGTATATATATATATATCTGCAGTCATACCCCGAATTATGGCCACAGACTAACATACATTTTGAATTGCCATCATTTTCCAAATTTTCAGTGTTAATTTTGGAGTTATAGCTCTTCAGCGGCATGTTATTGAAAAAACAAAATGCTTAATTTTTTCAAAATAAGATCTAGAAAGAAATCGTAGTATTTCTCTTACTGGTTAGTTATAAATGCTTCATTTGTGTCGCTTACGCATATATATTGTAAGTGCGGTGCATTACACGCATTGATATATTTAATTGGGCTGGCTGGACGAAGTAAGACGGCTGTGACTCAGTCGACAAGAAGTTTCAATCCGACCTGATCCATGGTCCAAATGGCCAACCGATGGTAATAAAGAGAGAGGAGAATATTTATGACAAAGGCAATATGTCAGCAGCTTTTTCCAGAAACTTTTTCCCCCAAAAGTAGGGAAGGAAAGCTAAGCATTCGGAATATAATATAGAGGTTAAGTGCAGCTACTCTTTCATTAGAGTACATCTTATATATAAGCGGTGCGTTCACATTCCGAGGACTGATGCCTTTTTTTCTTTTTTTAAGCCGAATTTAATTGGCGCCACCACGGATTATATTGCTGAGCAGACAATGTTACGACCGTTGAAAAAGAAATTCCTCTCTGACCAACCACTAGCCATGGTAACGACTATATTCTTATCAAAAGCAGAATTTTATTTCTTTCTTGAAAGCTTGAAAGACCCATTTTGAATCCCAATTGGACTGGGTTAATCCGGCAGATACTGTAGATCTGAAAGGATATAATTATGACTTACCAATTCCTCCGGGTTCTTTACTCTCATTAATTAATTAACAAGATCTTAAGTAACCGATATAGAAGCTACGGACTCGAATGAAAGAAGGGGACTAAAAGAAATTCCTGGACAATTTATGTGGACATTTCCGGCCAGATTTATACATTAATTAAAGTTTAATATTTGAAATAAACTCTCTTAACGATTAACTTTTGAGCAAAATTTATATGGTCGAAATCGTATCTATATATATATCATTGCTAAAAAATATATTCTTTTTCTTCTTCTTCAACCGTTTTCAATCCATTAACGGACGAAGATCCCCTCCAAATTCTTCCATCATTCTCTGTCCGTGGCTTTTCTCATCCAACGTATCTACGATTTTCACCATCTCATCATTTATTTTGTCTTCCTTTCATTCTTTTGCCATCGGTGAGTTTGGTCCATCTATTCTCTTCGTATCTGGCAATACGGCCAGCCCACCTCTATTTAGAGTGTGTAATATGAGTAATTGTGTCATTTACTTCTGTTTTTGATCTTATCCAAGAGTTAAGACTTTTGTATCTTTGAGTGTCAATACCATCACGCTTCTCTCCATTCTTCTCTGGGTCGTCCTTAATTTTTGTATCATTCCTTCAGCCAAAGTCCAGATTCCAAAAAATATATAAATTGTTTGAAATAAAATAAAAAACAAAACGATAAAATCTTAAACAGACTAAAGCGTAAAAAAATACATAATAAAATTAAGACAGATCCGGTAAGCGCATCTTCGATGGATGAAACGTTTTTAAAATCTACACATTTCGTTCCCATCTAATATAGAAATATATAGGTCGCGTATAGTCTAATGACGGATGACGTATATAAAACTAACTGAAAAATTGCTACATCGATATTGTAGCTATATATTAATAAGAAATTAATTAAATACTATTATAACTTATTAAGAAACTTGATAGTTAAGACAATTGACCTAGTTAATTACTTGATTTTTTAAATACTATACAATAATTAATTTTAAATATTGTCAGCTGAAAAATAAACATTTATTATTAACCATAATTACCAATGAAATTAATTAAAATGTTTTTGAACAGTTCTCGCTTTTCCTTTCCATTATTACTCTATCGTCTTCTCTCGACTAATTATTGCAACTCTATTAGTAAAATTCCAATAAACGTACCACAAGAAATGAATTAAAAGCTATTACCTATCCGATTCTTCAATTTTATATAGATTTTTTTTAATAACCCAAATTTTTTCGGGTCTAATAAATGATGATAAATCAATATATTAGTGATATAAAACATTTCAGTTAATAGCCCAACCTTTTTCGGGTCTAATAAATGATGATAAATCAATATATTAGTGATATAAAACATTTCAGTTATGCTCCTTCTTTGTTGAGTGGAAGAGATGCCTGGCATGTTGCACCTAGCGCTCGAGCCACGATTAAAGCTCAATTACATCTGGCTGAAACTAACTTTGTATTATTTTTTGATGGAGTGGACTGTTGCTCTTCGAAGCATTTGTCATCGAATTAAATCAGCGTCATTACCTCACTCGCTTTCAATTTATTACTGGCAATACCACTGATAGAGTAATAACGTCATTAGATGATATCTATGCGGATCTAAATCCAGAAGTGTAAAATATTCATTTAATTAATTTATTCAAATTTCTATAGAAAATGCTGTATTTAATGGTCGAGGTAAAAACACTATAAATTATATGACTAAAAATATTTTTGTTTTTTCATAGATTTGTAAGTAAATAAAGGAAATTCGAATTATATAATCACGAGTGAACTTTTTAGTAGCGCTTATAGATTTCTCTTTATTTAAGAAATTGTATCTTAAAGAATCAGAATTATCATTAGTCTATCCTACAGTTCAAATAATCATCCTCTCTATATTATATATTAAATAGCTCTATGGTGGAAAGAGAAGTACTTTGCTATATTAATCGCGAATTTGAAAATCACTCGCTATTTAATGGTTCGGAAATTCAAAATGGATAGCAAAAAGCGAGCTAAATAAATAATAACAATGGTAAACTATTATATTATTGTAAGCCCTATACATAACTATATTTATATTAATGCTTTTGGAGCGGTTTAACATGAATAGGTAAAATGGCATGACTTTCCATTATCCACCAATCGATCGTAAATTTTTACATGGGAATTAATTAATGGAAAATCAGTTTTCGGTTTAAACATTTTCATCTCACCAACAACTTTAAGTCTCAGTTATTTTCATAAATCAACAGAAATTTATATATCTTTTACGTCATCTGTTATGGTATAAAAGAACCGATCAATTGTTTCATCCTGTATAGTAGTCATTCTGTTTTGTTGGTTTTCTGTCTTCTGTCTAGAGAAAAGATAAGGATGGTTCGGTAGATTAACATAAATCGAAATCACTAACTGTCAGATGTATAAGTTTAATTGTTATTTTACCGGTCTGGCATAATTTTATTCTCAATAACTTGGAAGACTCGAATTTAGTATCTGGATTTTGGAATTACATTTGACGTCAGAATAATAGTGATTCTACTTTTATTTAAAAAATTGCACTTGGCTAGTAATATAAATAATAATTTTCTTATCATATTTATTATCTATTTACCATTATACGCCCTAATTATTTTTTGATATTATTTGCCATATCGGTATGAACTACGGTATTTTTAAACTAATTTTCTAAAATTATCTTTGGGAATTTGCATTTGATCTTGTTTTTCTATTATAATAATAATAAACTCGAAGAGGATTCTAAGAAGAAATTTTGGCCAGATAACAGATTACAAAACACCAAAATTCATCTTGACAACATTTATACGGTATAATACTTTAGGCCGTGTCCCACGTACAAGCGACGCGACGCTGTACGATGCTATACTACAGAGTCGCGATGCTACGCTATCAGCGACAGTCTATCCCACCAGAAGAGCTTCTGTAGCGTCTACAATGAAATATCCCATTATTTATCTACTAAATGCTGATTATGGTAATTTTTATCTCCAATTTCCATAATGCAGGTTTTTTTTATAAATTTCGCTTATTAGAACCTCTGAATCGAACTAGGTAGCCATGATAATGCTACGCGGCGCTACGGTATACACGTGGGACGGAGGTTACGTCTATTGGTTTATTTTCTCTCGCTGGTAGTACGCGTGGTAGAGCATCGCGTCGCTTGCACGTGGGACACGGCCTTATAGATTATAATACAATATTGGTATATAGTAAATCTACAATAAATCAAAAAGCTCACTAAAATCTTACTGTATATCCAGACTGATTAATTACAATTTAATTTATGGGTTAATTAATAAACATTATTACCATTTATAAACAGGATATATATGTACGGATTGATTAATAATATACTATACCGTAATTACTTATTCAAAAGATTTCTCTTGTGTTTAATCGGGCAAATTATTTTTCGATATTCCCTCTTTGGTGACAGTTTATTCACTATTCTCTAGATTATACTATGTAGAAAGTCGTATAAATAAGTAACTGGATGTAATTTACCTTCTTCTTTAAAACATTACGACATTTATAAGTCCGTTTTTATTAACGTTCTCAAATTAAGCATTAGCCAAACTTATCGTGAAATTATCGAATGATTAGGCAGCTTTCATTTAATATAAAGTATGTAAGAATAAAATCATAAATAATATCTAAATTTGAGATAGTTTCGTTAAGTGTGGCTGCCAATTCTCGTATCCATTGTTCTGTATAATTTTCTTTTCTTTACATAATCTATCACCGTATAAAAAAGGACACTAATTATTTTATATATTACGTAATGTTACGCTATTTCTTTGGTTTTATTTCATTGTAGCAGGGAGATAATGACGGTTCGTTAAGCTAGAGTACGAATTCGGACGATTAGAAGAAATTTAAGAGATCATCATCAAAACTTTTATCGACGTTTCTCGTAAAATTTTAAAACTCTTCCAGATAAAAATAAAATATTAAAGATGAAGCGGCTTATATATAAATCAGTTAATTCTTATATTTATTTTAGCGATTAGTATCTAACGCGAAAATAATGCGAAGTAGTCTCGATTAATCGAGTTCCGCATCATTTAAGGTAAACGATAATTCACCCGGTGTCGACAAATTTAGATGTAAATATAAAGCCTATACATATCTAATTATATTTATATATATCTATCTACATAATTATATATATATATATATACATATATCTACAATAAAAAAAACTTACTACGTTTCTCAGATAATTTTAAACTCTACAAAATAATGATTAAAGTTAAACAGATTATAAATAATCTATTTAACTTTAATCATTATTTTGTAGAATTAAAATTTTCCGAGAAACATTGCAAAATATTTTGTGACTATCTACTAGATTTGTTATTATAGTCCTCTTTTTTTTGGGACTCGGGCCTTTCGATGCCCAGAGAAATGATGGTTCCAGCCATTTTCCGGACTGTCGATACCAAGTATAGACTGGCTGCGCTGAGTGAAGTGATGGGAAATGGTCTCGGATGGGAGATAATGAGAGGAATAACTAGTAGCGTGGGTGTGGTGACGAGAGAATGAAAAAATGCGCGTGGTATTATAGGCAATTATTTGTATTAATTAAATAGAGATGCCGAAGAAATTCGATTAATCGATAATTACGACAGCGATTTGGTTGGCCAATTTAATTTATCATTCGTATGAATATCTATAAAATATGTAAATTTTAACACATTGAGTAAGACACTCTTTCGCTACATAATAATGCCTTAGAGAAGCCATCGAGCTTCCGTTTTTCATTATTTTGATTGGCACGAAACAATTATATACACTGTATATTATCAAATTTATAATAAATTCAGCAGAGTATTCTTATATGAAGAGATGAAAATATATATTATTGTTTATTCTGCTGTAGACATTTTTCAAATTTAGTTTACTATAACAGTATTCTCCCGCGTAGAAGGTTATCATACCGCAATTGTTTCTATCATAAAACTATTCATTAAAATACTTTGCATTGCGAAATACAGTATACCATATTTAGCGCTTGTTTACATCCGAAAGAGAAGATAAACAAAGAAAAAAATCTACTAATTTTCTACTGGTATTTCCTTAAAAATTACAGAGAAATTTGAGGAATTGGTAAATTCAGAATTATAAATAATATTACGATTTTATTTTGGGTATATTTTATGGTGAATTTTTTTAACAACAGATAACTATAAAAAATAACTTTTTCTATTAAAAATGATATATGGTCTAATATAATTTATCAAGCGATTTATTATACATTTGATTCGGAGATAATAAAGATTCCACCAGATAAGAGTTTCGTTGAATTCCGGTAGAAAAAATTATGAGAAATAAGATGAGAAACTCTGAAACTATCTTACTTTGAAATAACTAAATAACAATATAAAGTAATAAGTAGAAATTACAGAAAAGTCAAGTTATCTAATTTATGTTTTCCGACCGCGGCCATAAAATAAATGACGTATCGTCGGAACCGTGAAGTAAAAAAATATTATTTCCCATTGAGGAAACATTCGCGGAATTAATATTTTATAAAGAAATCCAGTTTTTGATTTTTATAGTTTTAAGGAATAATGTAATGAAACTTGTCCATCTTTTCCTGTATTCAACACTCCATAAAATTCTCTTTACCAACTTTTTTCTTTTCATGGTAGGTTTTAGTTATTTTAAATTTGTTTTTTATAAAAATTCTTCTCTTCTATTTTTGTAAAAATATTTATTTTCCCCTTCAGGTAAAAAATATTGTTAAATTGGTAATTTTCTCTTTCTTTTGTATATAATAGCCATACTTTTCTTTAGTTCATTGAGTATTACTTATCTTCTTTCTTTGTTTATTTGCCATCGAGTGTGAAACTCCATATCCGCTATTGTCCCATTGATGACGTACACTTTTCTCTTTTTCGACATAATAAAACTAAACTGACCTCTTTACGGAATACCGAATTCTTTATTTGTTTTTTATACTACAATATATTTTTTCCTTTATAACTTTCCCTACTGTATACTGTTTGAGGAAGAAAACTCTGGCTATTCGGATAGATGATCAAACTTTAGAATTCTTTATCCAGTCTTCCGGTTTTATATATTTAAGCTGTATTTTAATGAAAATGGTAAAAATAGACCACCGTATCGGCATTAATTATATGTATTCATCCTAGATATTACGATTCTGGTGGATCGTAACATCTAGTGTGACTAAATATAATTAATATTTGTAAGGTGAGATTAGAAGACGACAAGCACTAGCATGATTTCTGGTTTAGCTAGTTAGTCTAGACCAAGATAGTTGGTCGCGTAAAAAAGGACGAGAACAGTTTTCCGCATGCTACATAAGAATGCTATTATTGATAAAAGAACTAGATATTAGATACGGTAGATGATCACAGTCGGGAAAGACTGATCCGAAAAATAGGAATATAACCAGGATAGGATAGACTTAAAGGAAAGTGATTTAGAGAAAGTAGTAATATCAAACACTGGAAGGCATAATCAGTTATAAATATGACCACGCTCGATATCCCGCTATTTGAAACAAGAAATATATTTTGAGATGTGATCACAAATCGGCTAATTCCGGTATGCCTTTGTATATAATTCCACACTTTAACGGGAAGGTGATGACCTCAGAATTAACTCACAGACAAACTCTCTCCTCAAAAGTAAAAATTTACTTCCATAATAATTTTTGATGGTTGGGTATGAAACAAAACTACTTTTCGGCCCTCATCGATTTTGTTTATATATCTGAGAAAATTGTTTCCCATTTCAAGGGGAATAAAATATTTTTTTATTATATGCTAATAATCTAGTCAACAAGACAGGAGTTCAAAATTTATAATTAAAGGGGTAAACACTATCACGCAAAATCAGTAAATAAATTTCAAACATTATCTAACTAATTATTAGCTTAATATTAAATTTAAAAAAAAAAAATAAACTAAACTAATTAATAGGTAACACACAAAGCAATTTTTAAACGTTAAAAATAAACGAAACGATCATAAATTTTCTACCTGTAACCAATCAGAATAGGGACAAACTGTGGCAGAAACCAGTGATGCATTAAATAGTCACATCATTATATGTGGTTTGCGTGGACACGCGATTAGTAAAGAGGTTAACGTGGCTGGTTTTCTCGGGCACAGAATCCGAAAACATTAAGCAATAAAATAATAATTAAGTTTAATTTAACTCGGTTTCAGTAGATGGCTAGTCTTTCGCACGTTAGATTTCGATTTATATCCGAAAGATTAGGACGAGAAGAATAACACAGTAGGATTGTTCGGATATTAAATTGGAAAGTAATAAAACGATGAACCATAATTCATTTATTATAAAAGTCTTAAAGACATTAGATGAAAATTCATTAAAAATAAAATATAGAAAAGGATATGTCTGACAAATTAGAAAACATGCGCTAAGAATAAGCAATTAATAATAATTGTCTAGTTTAAAAAACTTTTTTTATATAAAATTCCATATTACAGCGAGCAATTTGGTAAATGCACACTGCATATTGTTTAGCTTACCGTGCAATTTATAAATAATAAATATTGTCGAAAAAATACACATAGTTAATACAGAAAATCTCGAAAAAGAGCTGAATGAGGGATTAGTCTGCGTGGAAATATTACCTAGGAACTTATAAGATATAATAGACAAAGGTAATACCGTAAGGTCCCGTTTAACACTGTTTCGATATAACACGATTTTTTTCGAATTCACAATTTTTATTGATTCATTTTGGCGCGCTTTTTCAAACCATTATACTCACATAAATCCGAAATCGCACAAATTTATTGCTTGGTTACTCCTATGCTGTCTGCTAGTGCATTTAATATCCGTGTAGCGCAATATATACGAAAGTCTGCTGCGGTGCGATGACCGATGGTAAATATGTACTCATAGTTTGATATTTATGATCGTCATTAACGTTATTTTGCAGTAATAAAAATAACAATTATCCCGTTTTAGTTTAAACCCGAATGCTGCCACTTCGAACTATAGTTCGATACGGTCAAGGTCTGCGAGACGAAGTATCATGGAAACGATGTCTCGCTATCGACAATGGCTGGCCGAACGAAATAGGAAAAAGTAAACGACGTTAGACGAATTCTTAAAAACAAAACGTGTCAAATGAGGAAGAACCTTCATCATCACCAACATAAATTATTTACTCGAATATTTTTGATTTTTATGAATGATTTACGAATACAAATCGATATTAGCGATAAAAGTGTCTGTAATTAATATAATACAATAATAAATAATACATGTTACAATATAAAAAATGGTACATATATTTTTTATTCATTGTCCTGTTTCATCTGTCCCATTATTTACCTGTTAAGATAACCTCGTTTCGTTTAGCGCTTAGTCTTTTTGGAACGTATCCTCCGCGTTAAAAGGGGTCTTACTGTATTTTAATTACAATTTTACTTCTATAGTATTAAATGATCGCAATAAATAAGTAAAAACAAAAAAATATTGTTCAATTATTTACATTAAATAAAACAAATTTACTTTACAATTTGTATTAAAAATTAAAATAAATTAAACAAAAAATTTATTATCAGTAGCCAATACGGTATAGTACATATAAATGAAAAATGAATAAGCAAACCCTTTCGTATTCAAATTAGTCACCGTAAATTTTGATTAGCAAAAACCGTGTGAAATCAACCTGGCAAAACTCTACACGAAACTGCACTTTTTTCCGCAAAAAATATGTTTCTTTTATCCGGATACAACTTCCAAAAAATGCATCGCAGCACCAAAAATATAATAAAATTGACTTAGTCCGCCATAAAAATTGGCGAAATTAAACGAAACCGTGAATTCTATAAAATAAACATTTATTTCTTGCCACAAAAACATTCCGATAAAATAATTTTCCTCCATCTAAAATAATTTCGAGAAGTATATGCAAATACATTATTTCTCTCTGATGTATGTTTATATCGTCGACTGAATACCCGCATCTAAATTGTAGCTAAATGGGTAATTTCTCAGTATTATACTATACTTAGCTTATTTTTTATATATCAAATGTCTTTGAATACGTTTACGTATATAATAATAAACGTTATATTAATTAATTAAAACATAAGGTCGTTGGTAGAGTAGCACGCGAGTAGTCCTCGTCTTAGCATAAATTCGTATTAACGAATCGGCGATTATCAATAAATTCTGCTATTGATCGATGCAACTGACCTGGTTTCGATTCCCAGACCCAAAGGTAATTAATGTAACGTTTATTATTATTGAGTGCGTAGCTTCATTTAATTTCGCGAGTTTTAATAATAGAGTAATTATATTTATACTTTGATCAGACAATATATCTTTTTTAAAATTTGTTTCTTTATCAAATACTTTCAATTTTGGAAAGAATGTCATTTATGCAATGTCGAATTTACATGTATTAGAAATAATAAATATAATTCGTTCCGCATTTCTACTATTAAAAAATGAAAGTGTGCTATTAAATAAAACGTTTCCAACGAATGGAAGCTTATTTGGAAAATTTTATACAACTAAATTAAATAAAATTTGATAGATTACTCCGTAATGATCGATGCCAGACATCCCAACTATTAAAAGTGACAAGGAACGGGAAATTAATTCCCAACCATCATAAAATATTATTCGAATCAATTTATCGATATAATTTTTTTTAATATTATCGGAATGGAAAATCTTTCGATAACCAGAGTAAAATCATCGCGGATTGGCTTATTTGCGGTACAAACATCAGATCAAACGATAATTACCATGTAGTTTAGATCAATGATGGTAAAAGTCGGATGACAGGTTTGTAATAGAAGCGCATTAATTGCCATCCAAAATCTTGTCTCGCTATTGATCAGGCAATTTTAACAAAGTCTAATATACGTTAAATTAGTAAAATAATTTTAATTTATGTACATATTATAATACCCCTTCATTAAAACTGTAATTAAATACGAGTAATTGGAAGAATTATTTATAATTAATGAAGGTAGTTTAAATAATAACCAGGTTGTGATAGATATAACTTAAGATGAATCAAAAATAAATAAATATCGATTAATATTACAGTTATTTGATAAAACTTAATCTAGAATTTGTATACAAATAATTTAAAACAATCATCGAGAGTCGAAAGCTTGTCGATTGTGGTACGAATAGTTCTCGACTTATGACGGAGTTCGGTTCCAAAAATTTCGAATCCCGCCGTTTTAAATGGGAAATTCCCAAAATTTATGCATCTCTCACTAGTAATGTTAACTAGAACACCTCGATTGTGGTACGAATAGTTCTCGACTTATGTCGGAGTTCGGTTCCAAAAATTTCGAATCCCGCCCTTTTAAATGGGAAATTCCCAAAATTTATGCATCTCTCACTAGTAATGTTAACTAGAACAATCTATATTATTTTTATAAACATTAAAAAAACAAAACTATAAAAATCAGACAGAAAAACGAAAGCTTTCATATATCAAACATTGGGTTTAGGAATCGAAACCAGGTCAGTTTCATTGATCAATTGCTGAATTTATCGATAAAATTGCCGATTCGTAAGTACGAATTGATGGTAAATCCAGAACTACCCGGGTGCTACTCTACTAACGAGCTTATGTTTTGATCACGCCACTGTAGGTAGAAAAAATTGTAAGTCGAAAGGAGTGACGAAGCAGTAGTTTTAATTATTATAGTAGACAATGGAAAATTGGATCCTCTAATATAGTAAAATCGTTCGAATTTGATCTCAGATCTTCCAAGTGGTAAAATTTCAAAAACTGACCTTTAAAATAAAAAAAAAACTTCTGTAGGATTTAGCTGAGTAGAATCGATATAGGTTGTTTTTGACCTGTAATAATTATATATCCTAAACACGACATGAGAATTCTGTAATTTTATGTGCATTTACTAGTGAAAAAACTTTTGTGTTTATATATCTCAAATGACAATGTGCATATTTTTCATCATACTTATGTCGTCTTATATGCGTTTTATTATTTTTGAAATTTTTGGAAATTTTAGCCTTATTTTTTGTAGTGTTTGTATACATTACGAAATGTTTTCATTTCAATGAAAATTTCTGGATCATTTTATAAAGTTATAAAAAAGTTAAAAGTTATTCAGTGGCTTGAAATGCTGGCGATAATTTAAAAAATTTTTTTGAAATTTGCTATACTTTTTATGAATTATAGAAATGTCTGTGTTAATCGATGCCAGACCATGTAATATTAAAAGCAAATTTAAATGATATTAAGCATTATTCACGAACTTATAAATCATCGCGACTAATTTACTACAATTTATAGCACATATAATTAATATATGCTGAAAACTATTTGCGGAGCATGCTATCTAATTTCTAAAAATAAATGAGAAGTTCACTCTGAATAAAATTTGTTTTGGCTTTTGACTCTGCTCAAAATGATTAAAATATTCATAAAGGAGTAATAAATTTAATGCTCAAATATTTAATCTCCAAACAGTAACAAATAAAGTTTAGAAATAAGTTCTCTAGGGTCATAGTCTCTAATTCAGAAATGGTGCCAAAATGGCAAATTATCGCTCTACTGTTTATTCGTTGTGAAAAATAAATTCAATTTTTAAATTAACAGCTTCATTAGTAATAGGATGCGCTACTAAATATTGAATTCAACGCTTCTAGTCTATTCTAGAAGATAACCAAATTATACAGCCACGGCTATAACAATAACCTACTTTAACGTAAAAAGCGACTCGAACTTAAAGCTAAGGTTAAATTTGCCGACTGTATAAGCTATTGTTATTCTTTAGCCATTGTTTCACTATGGCTAAATAATAACAATATGTCCATGCTCTCAATAAATAACAAGTCGCATTAATTAAAGCGCGTAACCAATAACAATAACCTACTTTAACGTAAAAAGCTACTCGAACTTAAAGCTAAGGTTAAATTTGCCGACAGTATAAGCTATTGTTATTCTTTAGCCATTGTTTCACTATGGCTAAAGAATAACAATATGTCCATGCTCTCAATAAATAACAAGTCGCATTAATTAAAGCGTGTAACACTGTTTTAACTAGTGATTTATGTATTATCTTGGCCAAAATTTTTAAGAATTTATTTTGATTCTTCAAAAGTAAACTCGAAAAGCCATATCCAAAACAGATTAGGTATAACTTTGAAACATTTCAAATACTGTATATAAATAACCAATCGACATTAACATCCGGTCTTGAACCGAATACTGTATAGAAGTATTTGAAATAGGTTATGCGTTTAGACTAGAAGCCTTCGTAAGTAATAGGCCTATCCATAATGCCCAAAATTTCACCGATAAATAAAAATCACCGGTCTGTTCGATATCATAGTAATATAATATGTGTATTTTCTAGGAATATAAATAAATAATGATTCATACAATAAAATGTATATGTCACTACGGGTGTAGCCTATCTTTTACAATTTTTGAAATTTCAGTCTTGATCGTTTGGCACAAACATAGGTTTGATTAACTGTTAACAACTGTTAACGTCATCATGTAAGAAATAGTTTAAATACTGTATATAAATAACCAATCGACATTAACATCCGGTCTTGAAGCGAATACTGTATAGAAGTATTGCTGTATTTGAAATAGGTTATGCATTTAGACTAGCAGCCTTCGTAAGTAATAGGCCTATCCATAATGCCCAAAATTTCACCGATAAATAAAAATCACCGGTCTGTTCGATATCATAGTAATATAATATGTGTATTTTCTAGGAATATAAATAAATAATGATTCATACAATAAAATGTATATGTCACTACGGGTGTATCTTCTACAATTTTTGAAATTTCAGTCTTGATCGTTTCGCACAAACATAGGTTTGATTAACTGTTAACAACTGTTAACGTCATCATGTAAGAAATAGTTGCAAAACATATATGAAATCAAATAAAATCTGCAATTGGACCAACCAACTCAACAAAGAACACCTTTTGTTAATTTCATTGCATTTATTTAATGTTGTTTTTTGTGTTTACTATTAATGTTTTTAATTTAATTCATACAATAAAATGTATATGTCACTACGGGTGTATCTTCTACAATTTTTGAAATTTCAGTCTTGATCGTTTCGCACAAACATAGGTTTGATTAACTGTTAACAACTGTTAACGTCATCATGTAAGAAATAGTTGCAAAACATCAAAAAAAATCAAATAAAATCTGCAATTGGACCAACCAACTCAATAGAGAACACCTTTTCTTAATTTCATTGCATTTATTTAATGTTGTTTTTTGTGTTTACTATTAATGTTTTTAATTGTTATTTCAAATTTAAAATAAATAAATTATAATTTAAAAATTTCGACACTGCCGAAAATAATGAAATGTGGTTTCGGAGACGAAACCACATTTCATTATTTTCGGATTGCCAAAGTCACTCAAACCGATGATTCATATATCCCTAATGGAAGCTATCTATCAATAAAAGTTGCTTAATTTATGATTCATATATCCCTAATGGAAGTTATCTATCAATAAAAGTTGCTTAATTTTAACGTGTGTCACCCTGCTTTGATATCTTAGCCAACAGATGCAGCCCTTAGAAAAAGTTTAGCACCTCTTATTTTAGCTACGAAATTTTCTAAGAGAACTATATCATCTCAGATCAGTAAATGAAAGAAAATATTTTAGAAGTTCGATTGATGCCGTGGTCGTGCATTTACTCCTAAGATACGTTCGCCTACATACCATTGATGTCATATTACGTTGGTGTCATTGCTACTTTGTCCAATCTCAACAGGCATAGGAACCGGAAAGATTTGGTTTTAGTTACATAAAACATCATCAGAAATCTGCTTATGTGGCAACATGGCAAGTATTCAGAACAATAGATTTATTTAAAATTGATATAAAATAAACATATTTTTGTACAGATTATTGATAATTGAATACCTCTAGCTTTTATGTGACTATTTAAGTATTATTTTGTTATTGTAGCATAAATTTTAAAAGTATAAAGTCGGTAGAAGTGACATCGAAACACCGAGTGACTTATTAGCTTGGTTTATCCAATTGAAAACGTCGCATGGACAAAAGAAGGCCAAAATAATTAATGCATCGTTATGAAATTTTTAGGATAGACTTATAACATGTCAGATGAAGTTTTTTATATAACAGTTTTGTCAATTTCATTGTACTTCACGTTTTATCGGCATTTTATTATCGTAGTTTTCATAGGAAAAAAATTACTTTTAGCAATCTTTTGGCCTCATATATGATAATCAGATAGATCGTACGGAAATATTCTGAATCCATATAGTTTGATGATTTAATGATATATAATACTTGACTTATAATGAAAAAATGCCTTCGATGCAATAATTTGTAAATTTATGAATACTGTACTGTAATTAGCGCAGCAATTTAAAATTTATAATGCGGCAATTAAACAATTAAAAAATAATTAATTACTAATTTCTTTCTCTCTTTTTATTCCTAGGAATGAACAAAAACGGAAAATAGACCAAGAAAATCGACTAATGAATGACAAATGCAGAAATTAAAGATAAAACGATTGGCCTTATTTGTCAGGAAAGTATATCCTTATTTAACGAAAATAGACCAAGAAAATCGACTAATGAATGACAAATGCAGAATATTTTTTGCAGAAATTAAAGATAAAACGATTGGCCTTATTTGTCAGGAAAGTATATCCTTATTTAGAGAATATAATATAAAGAGGCATTTTAATACAAAACATTCAAATTATTGCTCTGGCCTAACAATCGAGGGTAAACAGAAGAAGGCAGATTATTTGTGGAAAAATATGCTAACAGAACAAAGTATTTTTAGTAAACAAAATACTAAAGATGAAGCTGCTGTAAAAGCGAGTCTTATTATTGCATAAAAGATAGCCATATATGATAAATTTGTTATAACGAGATATGATAAATTTGTTGAAACGAGTGAAATTATAAGTTCAAAAGAACAAAATAAGTTTAAAATATCCTTATTTAGAGAATATAATATAAAGAGGCATTTTAATACAAAACATTCAAATTATTGCTCTGGCCTAATAATCGAGGGTAAACAGAAGAAGGCAGATTATTTGTGGAAAAATATGCTAACAGAACAAAGTATTTTTAGTAAACAAAATACTAAAGATGAAGCTGCTGTAAAAGCGAGTCTTATTATTGCATAAAAGATAGCCAAAGCAAATAAACCATTTGCAGATGATAAATTTGTTGAAACGAGTGAAATTATAAGTTCAAAAGAACAAAATAAGTTTAAAAGCAATAGCTGATCTCGAAAGCAATCATAAGAGTGGTTTGGTTGAATCAACTAGCGAATTTGGTTGAAATCATAGCGAAAACTTGAACTATCAGTTAACGACCGTCTACAGAATGAACTAATAAGATATTCAATTACACTAGATGAAAGCGTGGACAAAACAGACATGGCTCAACTGGATATATTTATCAGAGCTATCGAGGGAAAGTTTGAAATACAAATAGGCCTCGATTAGCGCGACTTCGAATAGTGCGAATTCGATTAGCGCGACTTAAAAAATATAATAATACGATTGATAATTATTCAACTGGATATAATTTTGGAACTTATTCTGCACAAAATTACTTTCAGAAAAGAAGGAATAGAATGAATCTGCAGCTAGAAAGAAAGTTTTGTTTGAGATGTTTCCTACAGCCATATTTATCCGTAACTATGATTTTCGGTTTGGAATTTTTTACTCCATGCCCATGCAAAAAATTCAGCTTGCTTAGCAAACGCCTGAAATCAATTTATTCTTGTTTTATTGAAGTTTTATTATGGAATCACCTATTTCTCACACTTTTAACAACAATTCCTGTATTGAGTTACGAAATAACTTGTCACGCCATCTTAGTAGTTGTCGGTAAAGATAATATATTTGTTAAAATCGGATTCGATCTAGCTGCTTTCTTTGTGGCTTATCTGTTTAGTTTTCTGAAGAGAACGAAAAATAATCCAATCATAAAATTAGAAACAGCAGAATATATTACTCGCAGCAAAAATTACTTCTCTATTTATAAATACTGGCCTTATCTTCTTTTAATAATAGTTTTTGTTATAATAGTCATCCAGATAATAATACTTTTTGGTGTAATTCCTGCATTGGAAATGGAGAACAGTTTCCCCGAAGAAACATTAATATGTTCTTTAGAGATGAATCTGTGGTCGATTTTATACGTAGGGATCACTGTTAACTTTTTTTCATTTTTCATCTCGCTCATTCTCATATTACGTAATAAGTTTCGGCAAATATCTGATAATTTGTATCTATTGAAGCGAAACAATCCAAATTTAATACCTGAACTGAAAGAAGTGATGAGACAACACGCAGAAGTATGGACAAATGTGAGCATTATAAACAATAGTTACGGTTCACTCTTATCATTAATATACTTTATTTTTATAACAGAAACGTGTCTGAGTTATTATTTATTTATATTTGAGAATTTTGCTTTTCATGTAAAAATTATCCTTGTTGTCATTATGATTGGTTATTCTTTGGGATGCATTTTCCTTTGTGTCACTCTCTCATCTTTCATAGTTGAGGTAAATTTTTTTTAAACTATTCAATTTTAGATAAGATATAAAATAATTTTCACAATCTCTTTCAGATGCAAACTTCTTTCCAAGAAATACGAAAATTTGCGGATTGTAATTTATCATTAGAATTAAAGTTGAAAGTAAGTATTTTTTTCGCATTTAACTGATTATGAATGTTAAACAATTTTATTTTCGATTGTAGGTTTTAAATTTCATGAAAAGGTTTGGGAAAATTTCTCTTAGGATATCATTTCAAGGATATTTTTTTGTTACTACTAAATTTCCTATTAAGGTATTCATATAGATGAAATCTGTAGTTTGGAATTCTAATGTAACACAGTTTATGATTATAAACATGGAAAATATGTAAAAATTTTTAATTTTTTTACAGATGTTCGAAACTTTGTATTCAGTATTTTCAGGATTACTAAAACTTAAAAGGGCTTCAGAAAGACATCATGAAACAGATGATTATAAAATAATTTAATACCAAATATATCAATAATATTAGTAATTTAAACTTGATATTTTTGTGAATAATTTTTCTGTTAATCACATAAGTTTGTTGTTAGTCTCTTGACAATGTTGTCAGTAATACAGTTGTGAATTTTTTTATGTATAATTTAATTTCAGTATAGCATAATTCATTATCATAAATGTTAATGCATATTTGATATTCAGAAAGAAAATAAAACAACTTAAGATTTTTATCAATTATTTGCACAAGTTTCATCAGAAATATTGAGGTTCACCCTTATCTGCATCGGACAAATTATGTGCTTTTCTTACGATCAATGCCCAAATCATCTACGTCAGTACTGTCTAATTATAATGAACCAGAGGGCCATAGCCGTGTTTACTAGAGATATAGAGGGCCGCAGTTACAAAAAGGGGGGTTTTGGTACTTGATACGCTATTGTCTCAACAAACGGAACGCATAAATATAACGCTTTTTGGAAACCAATTTTATTTTCAGGTTAACAAACCTTATTACAAAATTATAGGCGCATTCGGCAATTCAGATCAATCTGACTAGATATCTGAATAGATCACATGACTTCTGAGTTTCATCTGACTTATCTGACTTGACATTTGCCGAACGCATATGTCTGCTTCTCTACTGACCAATATGGCGGACGAAGTAATAAATTAATACAAGTTATTATACCTATCACAATGCTTTACATGCATAGTAATATCGAATTAAAAAAATTTTACACTATGGCTAATCATCCTCAATATAAATACTATTTATTGAAATACAGTGGGTGATCGGTTAACGAACAGTTCGGATAACGAACACTTTTTTGAAAGATTTTTATGTTCGGTTAACGAACACATGTTCGGATAACGAACACTTCACAGAACAAAAAATGTGGGACCCGCGGACTGACCGACCGAATGACAGATCAGCCGGATGGCTGCGTGGTAAAGTTGTGGCTTATCATTCTGGAGGATCTCCGGAACGAATTAATCAAATTTCCATTAAAATCTATGGTAAATCGATGATCGGTTAACGAACAATTCGGATAACGAACATTTTCTTGGAACGGATTATGTTCGTTAACCGATCACCCACTGTAATTATCAATAAAACAAATATAAATTAACTACGACATTAATAAATAAAAAAGAATTTCTTTATCAATTAATAATAATAGCAAAGCAACTTTAGGACGAAGCAACGTGAGCATACTTTTCAACCGATAAACACACACGAATTCTCGTATTAATAATGTCTACTTATGTAACGAGATATCTTTCCTTCAGTTATA